>CAJJDP010000107.1:97817-318119 GCA_905182995.1 Paramecium octaurelia
TCCTATCTTAATTTTCCCAATTTCCTTTTCTAAATTCATACTATTTCAAAAATACCTTCTCTCTCTTGCTTTTTTTATTTAAGCTTTTAAGTTCGTCTAAAATTATACTTTTCTGCTAATTTCTGGTCAACTTTACTTTCATATGCTTATGGTTATTTTCTTTTGGTTCTTGAGGGTAGGTGATGAGCTAGGGTGGCAGTTATCAATTAGAAGTGTTCAGAGGTAGAATGAAACTCAAGACTACGTCATCATAAGGAGGGAGACTCTATTAATTAAGAGTCTCTGTTTGTCAGTAGGTATGATTGATCAAGTTTATGTAGGAGATTGTTTTGGTAATTTTTATGTATCTTCAATTATAAAAGTTTGGGAATTTTGGTTCAACTTTTTGGGTGTCTTAGTACTCATTATTTTTAATTAATATTATGTAGAAATTTGATAAGGAGAGATATTTTCATAAGAGTCCAGAATAAGTATTTGTAGTTTATTTATCAGATAAGAAGGGAGAAACTTGACATGAAGATGCAAAATGTTAAAGATGATCAACAAAATGGTGTCGTTAAGTATTTCATGAAACACAAAAGTTCGGATTAACTGTAGTCTCCCGTTCATAATGTTCAATACTATAGTAATAAAGACAAACCAAAAATGGTACTTTATCGCACTCTCCAGAAAGTCCAAGTCGAACCTGAAGTTAGGATCGATGAAGTTAAGGAATTAAGATGGCGTGTATTATCCAAAAATTGCCAGAATTTATTAGAATTAAGTAGGATTGCCCTTGATAAACTGAGTGAATTTAAGTTTGTTTCGCCAACACCTTAACCTTCGAAACCAGCATCGAATCCTAAAATTAAATTTCTTTCCAAAAGACATTCTATTGAACTTCGTTTAGGAGATATCACTACTCCGCCTCCATCACAACCTAAACCAGCTCCAAAAATACTGTAAGATCCCTTCTATGCCAAATTTAAGAAATTTTATCAAAAAATTGGGTTGCAAGTTAAGGAGCCTAATAAATTT
Organism: Paramecium octaurelia; assembly: GCA_905182995.1. NCBI lineage: Eukaryota > Ciliophora > Oligohymenophorea > Peniculida > Parameciidae > Paramecium > Paramecium octaurelia. Next base: position 98,835 of record CAJJDP010000107.1, read on the forward strand.
AATCTCAATCAAGATGATAGATAAACTTTACAGAGTTCTGAAAAATAAACTCATAAGAAACACAGAAGTTTGCATGTCTCTCCATAATAATCAAGCTTGAATTTCTCTCAAAAGAAACCAAAGAATGCGTATTTTCTTTAAGAACTCTTAAAAGTGTCCTCCAACGCTTACAGATTTTAAGTCAGTTTAAAAAAGGACCAATCAGAAAATATTGAAGAAACTAGTCAAAAGGTCAATAACATATAGTCAGATTTTGACAAGTTCCATAAGTTATTAAATTAGTCTGACTCATTTTGAATATGTTAAAATGTGATATAAATATTATTATTAATGTTGATAAAATAAATTAAAGAAATTCTACAATTAAAACGTAACTTTTCAGAAGATAAAGCAGATAACAATCTTAAACTCAACAACTTTAATGGTTTCTTAGATTAACAATAAAGATGGGTTAATGGACAAAAAAGACTGGACGATTGTTTATAAAGAATTGCAAGATTAGATGATGGCAAACAAAAATCTGATGAATTTTTTTATACTGACTCCACGAAATAAATGTAATATGAATTTAGTTTATTACTTGCAAAACAATTACTCAAATAAATTACGAACATTATGCTAAACAATAAGTTTCAAGATTTTCTAATCAATTGTAAGTCAGGTGATGATTACTTATAATCCATTCTAGACAAATTCCAGTATGTGCAAGACTCTGATTCAAAATACTAAGAACAAGAAATCGATACTAGAAAATATTTATTTGAAATAACAATCAAATACTTTAAATCATTAAATATTGATTATTTAAGGAAAATAGTGAATTAATAACGAACTCTTGAATACTATGTAAATTAAATATAAGAAGCTATCCTGGAACTCTTTTATGAGGACTACATTCTGAAATAATAAACTGAGGATTATACTATGAAAATATAAGAATAGAAAAAAAAAATATTAAATAATAACACTAAAGATTAAAATTCACTCATTACTTAAAAACTCAAGTAACAACTACCAGAACCTAACAATCACGAATTGGGATATGAAAATAAAGAAATCAATGTGTTTTGTGCACTTAGTAATGATGAGTAATATGGAAAGGTACTAGAAGAGGCACTCCTATTTGATTCATTTTATTGTGATAAACTACTGACTAATCAATCCTATCATAATCATTAAAAATAAAGAAAGTTCAAAGTGCAATCATAAAAATATAGTAAGTAAGATTTGGAACATTTTATCAGTAATTACAAAGTGAATTAACTGAGAATGACTAAAAAGCATATAGGTGAATTAAACAAAACGGACTATTCAAACCGATACTACTAAACCAGAGAGTAAAGAATCAAAAGTGAAAATAATAAATCTAGAATAATTGAAGTTACAGACAAGATCAATAAAAGGAGAATTAATACTATTCAATAATTCTTCAAAAACGATCCAGAAATCAAAAGATAAGAAAATAAAGAGGTCATTGATTTCTTAGTCAATTATAATTATAAAAAAGTGCCCAAAACTTTATAGAACTTTATAATCCATCAAAATTCAAATGAAGAGAAGGATATATCATCAGATTTATTGCATAAGCTATTCTTTAAATACTCCAATAAGTATGAAGAGGATTCAAGTTAAACATTCTAATTTATCAATGCACAAAATTTCATTACTCTTTGTAAGGATTTGAAAACCTAAATCACAAGTGATGAGGGACTGAGAATATTTCATAAATGTCTTGAGGATCAATCGTTTTTTCTAGATAAGGGGTTGACGTACTCATTTTTTCTTGATGCTATTCGAAACTTAGCTTCAATTACAAGTGAGATTGATACTAATAATCCAGAATTTCAAAGGGAAGCCAACTAAGTGAGATTCAAATTTAGCAAAAAGGAAATCGAGTAAAACTCTGATCCTCAATAGAAAATTAATAAGTAAGCATATCTTTATCTGTTAGATTCTTATAGATTTATATATTTCCAAACAAAGCTTTCTTTTATGAACCTATTGATCTCTAATTATAAAATTGTTAATATTATTCGGACTTTCTAGATGCCTTTAAACCTTTAATTGCAGAGTTTTTTGAGAATTCCAAGAACGAATAATCATAATTTATTAATTTCGATGATGTGGTTAAGGTTTTTATGAAAATCAAATTATGTCCATCGAAAATTACCAAAGCCACCATTAGGTATTATTTTTATTACAGCTAAATCGAAGATGAAGGACTTACTTTATAATAATTTCATAATTTCTTGAACTTGCTGGCTTTGCAATAAACTAGGAAGATCATCAGCAGCAAGGAAACTTCAAATGTGATTTAATATTATACGTATATTTTTGAGTAAAAAAATGGGATTTCCAATGACACCATAGCCACATATAAAAAAATCATGATGTTTTATGTTCATAGAGATTATTTGAGGTTGCTCAGATTAACCAAATTGGCTGAGTTCTCAATAGATAGAAGAGAATCATTTTAAGATTTTTGAATAATTATTATCATAATAAACTACGATAAACTAGATTTATGTAATTTGCCATTTCTTATTTCACTTGTCCCTTCGCTAGATACAAGGGTACAGATAACTTAAAATCACATTCTGACCACAATTACACCAGCGAGTAACTTTCAACTTTGAAGACTATTGTTGCGAACCTTAAAAACTTATGTTTAATATAACCTCTAAGAAAAGTACTCCTATTTCATTACATTTTTTAGAGGTTAGATTACATATCCACTTAACTGGATGTTTCCTCTCACAATTTTATTTTGAATTGGACAAATTGAATTGTCAATAATAGATCTGCTGGCATCACACCAGATATCATTATCCTTATCAATTTATTCCGTTTTTTTAAAGTATACGAAATCCCTTGCCGATACAATCGAAACACTCTTATAACTTAAATATATCAATTGTTCTTGCTTCTCTGGATGCTTTTTTATACACTTGAACTAATCGATCCTATTATCAAGTTTTATTTAGTCTTTAAAATCTCCCATAAATTATATGAACCTTTCACTTTTACAAGGAACTATAAACTAGCTAAAAGTAACATTGATTTTATTCCCGTCTGGTAATTGCACTTGTCTAATGTACAACTTCAAAAAATGAGGGCTTTTAGTATCGTCTAACAATAAACTCCAATTTTTCTCATCTTATGGAAACTCTTAGATTTTCTATTAAATTTATGTTATAATCTCTTTCCCAAGTTCCTAGTATTGGTTAAATTCATCTGGTTTTATTTCATCATTCTTCACAACCTCGTTTTCTTATTCTGGCTCAATAATTGATTAGCGAGTGCTCTTTATGTCGATCACCTATAGTAAATCAATAATCGTTTTTTTCTCATATTCGGGTGGTTTATATTATCTATAAGGTATTTCCTTTAATTTGTCAAGTTAATAATCGATCTCTTATACAAACATTTGATGTTCTAATTCATTTTTTTTCTTATAAGAGCGTTTTCCCAAACAAAAATTATTTCCCATTATAATATTATAATCTGTATTTGAATGAGAAGTATTAAAAATATTCGGTTGATTTTAGATTTTAATTATCACTTTATTCACTTGAATAAGTATTTAAAAAATAGGTTTATCATTACAATGTTGGAAGTATCATAAAACCTTAAAAGAAGTTATTTATAAATAAACTTCTTATTTAAAAATAATAAGCTAAAAGAATCTTAAAACTTAATTAAATAGTTTTTAATTCATTAATTAGAATTAAGGATTTTAAAATTACTTTTTTACACATATTTATTAGAATTTATTGTATCATATTTATATAGTATTCCAATCAATTAATTACAAATATTAGTAACATAGTTGAAATTATATAGTTGTTTTTGATGTTTAAATAAAATGATTATTTGATTTTATGTTTTTAAAATGATGAATCTCAATCTATCAATCCCAATTACTTGGTGGAATAGTGTTTAATTTTAGACTTAGCTTTTCTACATTTCCATATTTAGTTTCAATATCATCTCTAGTTGCATTTGTTAATGCAGTGTTCAAAAGTTCTACATTTAAAGAATCAAGTTTAGAGAGTGATTATTCTAAAAGTAACAACATGTCTTTGATTCCTTTATCGGTCAGTTAATTTTAACTTACTTTTAATGATACAACCTTATATTAACTCTAATAATACTTTTGGAGATTTTGCATTCTTAACAGCTCTAGCCAATTCTAATGCTCCTCTGTCTGACAAGGAGTTGAAATTCATATTGACATGCAAATCCTCTAATTAACTTTGATATTGAATTCCATCGGCAATAAATGTAGCTCCAGCATCTCCAACGTAGTTTTCTAAATAATTGATCTTTAATGATCTTAATTTATTATGTTTGTAGAGAGCACTCTTTAATAGTTCTGCGCCTTTTGGACCACATTTATTAACACCAATAATCAATTCTAGTTTATCCAAAGGAGGCAATTTCTCAATGGCTACCAATATAGCTTCAAAGCCAACCCATCCAAAATTCTTTGTAGCTACGTTAATTGATAAATCTTTCAGCTATTTTAATTAGGTTAATGTATTTCCAACCTATATTCCACCTTCATCTTTTATATAATTGAATTCCAAACCCAAATTTAACTTGGTTACATTATCCATCTACTCTACTACATTCATTAAGCTTTCTGTTCCATTCTATGTAATGTTATTGAAATACAAATCAATTCCAAATTCCCTTACTTAGATCTATTATTATAATCCAACACTGAGAGTCTTCACTCCATCATATTAGATTTTATTTGCATATAAGTTTAGATTGAGTTTCTCTAATTTAGGAAGCTTTGACAGTATCGATTACAGAGAATCCATCTCATTCTCTTTTAATTTACTTCCAACAAGTATAAGATCAAGAGCTTTAAGGTTTTTCATTTCTGCAAGAGGAGCAAGTGATTTAATGCCATCTTCTGACAAATCACAAGCGATGAGAGAAATACGAAGAGTAGTTAATTCTGGAATCCTAGATACCTATTAAATAATCTTGAGTCTGCTTTAATTATTAAGAATTGAGTCCATCCCAAGATTAAGATGCTGTAATTCCTTGAGTTTAGAGAGAGTGTCAACCAACTTAAGAACTTAGGATTCTTAATTGATAATGGGATTATTTCCAAAAGACAACTTCACTAAAGTATTTAACATAGACCTTACATTCTTGTAATTTGGTTAAATAACCCAGAGACTCAAAGAAATTTGTTAGATCAGAAATTTAATTGATCGCTAGATCTGCTATCAATTTGGTTGCTTAAACATTCTGATTTAATTAAGATGATAAATGGGCAACACCAGCGTCTCTAATAAACATTCCACTATTTTCCATGATAATTTCTAATAAAATAAGAGTTATTTACAATCTCCATTTATTATGCAATTAACATTTTAGGATTCACTTAGGTATAATCTAATCCCATATGCAACAAGAATTCCTATAAGTACCCACACAATCTTTCCCAGAAAAGTAGATTCCTTTGTTTATTATTTTTCTTATTTTTGCATCTTTTATTCTTATTTTTGCAATTTTATCAAAATTTTAATCAATTCCAATAGTATTATGACATCTTAAAGATTACATATATTCTAGAAGTATTCTGTGATTAATTATCATAGATCTAATCAAACTTGGTGGATGTTGGTATGAAATATTGAGCATAAATTTAAATTCTTGATAAAGAAGACATGATTCTCTATGTATTGCATATGGATGATGTGAAGAATTAGTATATATCACATTAAGGATGAATAGTTATTTATATCATTATAGTCAGCAAATAGAATAATCAAGTGGGCTAATTGCATAAGGGGCATTTATGGACTGCAAGAATCCATCTTTCAATGCATTCAGTGTGGAATCTATGGGTGAAATGGCACTCAAGTTAAGTGATATTTTCTTTGTAATCAAGGTTTTACAAGCAAATGGCACACTCCATTCTGTCTTAATCTTGTTTTTGTTTCTCTGGATTGTCTTGTTTCTGACCAACATTTTGTTCTATGAATTGTTTGAGGTTGTTGAAATAATCTTCATCTACCTTTTTTCCTTCTAGTTGAAATTAAAACTTCTTGTCTTCTATCCATTACAATAAGGAGATTAATTGTCCACTTCTGGGTTTGACTTTCAATTCTAACTAAGAATTCTGAAACACTATATTGTCGTAGATTTCCTGCAGAGCTTCCAAGTCATGGATTTGGTAGATGTTGGACAACGATTTCTATTTGTAAATAGGGTAGTCCTGATAGTTTTGAACCCATTGCAATCTCTACTCTTAGGGCTGAGCCAGGTTAAAGTCAAATATTTGGATCTGTTCTTCTTCCTTATTGACACAGTAACTTCGAAAAAGGAAGAAGTAGACTAGTTGCATGATAGTAAAGAGGTAGATAAAGTGTTCATAAGAGCAAAATTACTATATGCCAAATAATGAATCTTTGGCGATTGTTTTATAGGGTTTTTCAAGAAAGAAGGCGATGTAAGTGCATAGGAGGGAAAAGAAGTAAAGACCCTTTAATACACAATTCTAAGTAGTGTATGAGAGGTAGACTGATTGGAACAAAGTCATATAGCATCTGAAGTACTTCTTGGAATGCAAGGTGATGTTGATCTTTTTGATCAAATAGAGAACATACACTATTTGAGTGCAAATGATGAATGAATAAAAGAGACTGGTGAGTAGCGTATATTTGTAATCCTCTTACTGTATGAATAAAAATATGATGTACAGGATTCCCTTGAATACATAATATGCCAGTAGTAGAATCCCAAAGGCAAATGCGGTCTTCTGAACCTCCCTTGGAGCTAAAGGGTAGAATAAATTTGATTACAAGGATAGCGCTAATAAATGTATCGTTTGGGTTTTTTCGTAACCACTCTAATGTTGCAACAACCCAACCAACACTTTCGACAGGCGTAGATCAATATGGTCGCTGCAACGATGTAATTCACAATTGCTAATAAGGATCCTATTACAATCTTCGAATTTATTAAGTATGCACTAAGTATAAGAGATATTATGGAGAACTAGATATTTAACAGTCTAAACGGGTTATATTTTTCATTGCTCGTGATTGCGTTAATCGTATTCATGCCTGATGCAAACGCAAAGGGATTCATTACTATGGATTCATCTTGATGCTTCTCCAACTCAACCGAGATTCTCTTCAAGTCCTTCAGAATGAGGATGAAGTAAGGAATGAATAGAATGTAGGTAATCGACAATACGACGAGCATCCAGATGTACTCACTCTCTTTCTCTATGTTTGTGAAGACTCCCACTATGCCTATTATTGCAAATATTATCATAAATAACACTCCCATCATAACTCCGCAGATGCTGCTCTTGACAACGTCTTTGGGATCCTCATCACGTATGTGTACTGATGAAGTTCTAAGTGAAAATGAACGATGCTCTCTGATATGCATCGACGCAGCAATAAGGATCATAATATATATAATATATCATTTTATCATTTTTTCTAATTCTTCTTTCATAAGGGGTTGATTTACCTCCTTTATCAAAGCCTATTGAATTTTTATATAGGGCTACATACATACTATCAATCTTACATCGAATAATTATTTGAGCATATTCATTCCCTCAACCAACTTATCAAAAATTATATCCGGTTTCGGATACGCACTCCAAAAATAGATCTCGTATGAAGTAGATATAATCATTTATTAATTTTGAATTTCCTAAGGTTTTTCAAAAAACAAAGTACCTCCGAAACGAATTCCAACAATTCCATTTGCTCCTTGATCTTGTTCCCAGCCTCAAAATTCACGATTATCTCCCTAATGCCCTAATACTACTCATCATGATTCTCTACTATGGAATACAACATAATCGATATCTCTGCTTACCAAAACTTCGGATCGTCATACTAAAAGTGATTGTGCACCAAATATGCTTGCAACAACTATAGCTCCTTCAGAATGACCTCAGACTCCTTGGGAATCATCCTGCAAATTATTATTATGGGTAACAAAGTCTTCAAATTCTTAGTAAACTTAAAAAAGTAATTCTACTACTCCAAAGGCTTCACTTTCTTAGTCAGACACTGTAAAACCTAAAGAGCCTTGATAAATTCAGCCCTCGATAAATAGTCTAACACTAGCGTAGCCCAAGCTCCTAAGTTCACATAATTCAAATATTCCTATTCGAATTTATTCAAATCATTCTACTCAGATAGAGTCAATCTAGCTGATGGTCTTTTGAATTCATTGAATTGCGCTGTAAATTTGTTTATTATCTTGTTCTTAAACTAAAATGATATATCTAAATTATACATTCTCACTTAATTATCCACCGAAAATTCCTTCTTTGTGTTCCTGCACTTCCCTCAAAGCAGAATCTAAGATAATCCACTTTATTAAGTTGTCATGTTGTGTATTCTGATTTGATAATTAGGTGGCCTTGCATTTTATGTAAATTGGGAAGTTTAAGGTAAAGAGAGGTTTAAATTTGACACTTTAATACTTATTAGCAATAGTACGAAAGTGTTCATTCACAAACTCAAACCTACTTTGATAGGACTCCACAATCCTATCGATTATTCTAGCTTATTTGTAATCCTCAATTTCATTCTAAAACAATTAGTTTTCTCTGATAATGCTGTCCTTCTATTGTGGATTCAGGAAATCCCCATAACCATCCTTTAAGTAGTCCTTCCCAGTGCTAGTTTGATACAACCGCTTTGGATATTTCAGTTCATCTTATACAAATTCGTTTTTCACATATACGAGTAGGTAAGCATTGATTCCTGGTTTGACACCAATAGCATCTTGAAACACTTTTTCTCTTGTTTCCTCTGTCACATGAATATCATTAAACTTAAACCATTTGTTTAATCTGAAATCCTTGATGTAGGTGTAATAATGTCCAGAATCTAAGAATTATCATGCATTTAACATACTTGCCATTCCTTCATGAATCAAAATGGATTGTAAATGATATTTATACTTTTTAAAGTTGTTGTAAGACTCCTAGATCTTTCCTTCAACTTCGTTGTATGAAAATTACAAGACTTCTTTCCTCTTTTGAACATGTTAAGAATATTTTTAGAGTTATTCTATAGTGTGTTTTTAATCAGAGTAACCAAAATTGGCAGGATGGTCAATATTGCCTTTGTTTTGGATTTCTAAAAATTTAACTACAGTTTAGAGAATATCTTAAAGGTCGTATTTGTCATCAAATTTTGAGAATGACTATTATTCTTATTTAATTTTTTTTTGTTTATCCTTCTACTCCTTGATTTGAGTTCTAATGTCCAAATATCTCTTGCTATTTTCATTAAGGAAACGATCCAAATAGATTTCTTCATCAAAATAGAATTCATCATTTTGTTTGATAAGATCATCTAAATTAAATGTGCGAATTACTTTTCTCTTTACTATAAGCAACTCTTTGAATTTAAAACGACAATGTCTGAGGAGCACCTTGAATCCAATTGTACTTGGTAGCACAAACAATTTCACTTAAATCATTTTTGAAGTCCTCGATGGAATTGAAGACGAAATTGTCAAAACCATCATAGAGATTGCCATCTTTCAAAACAATGGGGATGAAATTATAAAGTACATTGCTGTCTCTGCTTTAAGGTACACCAGCTTGATCGAATTACAAGTGATTGTGTACTTTGCAAAAGAATAATTTGGAAACAACATCCTCATCATGGATGGTGGATGATTTCAATCTCAAAATAGACGAAGATCCATCATGAGGTTGATCTTCAATTTTGCTAGGTTAATGTTCATTATATGCCAGACCTTCTCCAATCCTGCTCAAAAAATAATTATTGAATTCTCCGACATCCTTTTAATCGCCAATGGGAAGAACATTCCCAAAATCATCACAGATACTCTTGACCACATCTGAGGGATCTACATATTTTTTATCACTTCCTATCATGCTAAGGAATAAATGCTAAAGATTAAGCACCAATTAAATGGATTTCCCTTATTTCCCTTGGTCAATCTAAGCAGGTGGTTGAAATTTGATAATGATTTTAACAAAATCACTATTGAAGAAGTATGTTTAGAGTAATCCATTGAAGTAACAAGTATTTCCCACATTCTTAAGACCACATGGAACACCATTACTTCTCTATCTTTATTCAGGTGATACGATTTCAAAGGTGGATGTAGACGCTTAAGGATTGGTTTTGTAAGAGTCTATTAATGCTTGATTTAGTTGAATATCCTCGTCTTGTTTCTAATAGATTTATTCAATATGCAATTACTGTAGGTGTATTGGAGAGAGCATTATTTTTGTCTGACAAAGTGAGTAAAGTATTGATGACATCAGCTTCTGTGTTGCTCTCTTCCCATGCCATGGTGATCAATTCTTTGGAAAATCCCATTCCAACATATTGGTCTAATTACTCTTATTTAATTGGTGTCTTCATTTAATTAAATTATGGATATGAAAGTAAAGCTTTTTGGAGGTCTTGCAGCGACATTTGCAGCATCAGCCATATATCTATTTTTCAAGGAAAACAACAAATCTCTAAACTAGAAGATGTTAGACTAGATCAATAAACTGAAGAACTACATCGAAAATCATTTCTATGAATGCTCCAAAGAAAATGTTAGATTATTCATAATCAAATATAGTTATCCCAAAAGTTAGAGGACAGAAAGGATTTCGTCAATCTCTTTGGCGAAGTTGCCAGCAATTTTTTTGACATTGACAGAGTAAACGATGAAATTAGTCGACATCCCTATTTCAAGAAATTTGCAGGAGTCAATCAATAGGCTCATCTGTTCAATCAGGAATACACTTCATTCTATTTAAGAAAGTACCTATTGCCAATTATCACTCTAGAAACTCACTTGATGCAGTCTAAAATAGTATCAACTTCATTGTTAGCAAACACAGACTAATTAATTAGGAACAACCCTAATTGTCGGAGAACACTTCAAAGTTTATTAACTTCTTTTACCTTGTGCTCATTTATTTGGTAAGATTAATCGAGGAGACCCTTTTGGATTTGGATGATAACTATGCTTTAATATAAATGAATTTTTTCTTAGCAGGTTTGCTAGATTAAATAGAATTAATTTTAAAGTAATATCCATTATTAGCAAATCTCTTTGGAATAGCACTCCTAGGTTAATTGTAATTGAATGATCCCTAAGTTGGCTTTGGACATTAATGCGAGGACAATTTCTTTAATGTTAAGATAGAAGACACAAATTCTAATCAAAATTGTAAATGCTTGATCTTTGATGCACTAATCCGTTACGTTTCATTAATCACTCCAACCTTATAGAAGAAATTCATCACCATATTAATTGATCATCAAATAGTATCCACTAAGGATCATTTGGTTAAGTTGGGTTAAATCCTATTGAAGAACCAATTCTTTTTGAATAGTCAGATAAGTAAAGTAGAAATGTATTACGCTACTGATGTGAGTGTCTTTAATCACATGTTGATACAAGCAACTGCTTATAAGGAAGTGAGATAGGAATTAATCAAACCTGAATTGCTAGATCTATATTTTTTGTACACCGAAAGAGTTGTTGCATAGAACAACCCTAAATTCATAGCCAAAATATTAACTAGTCTTATAGCATCTCACGTTATGACTTATCCTATCTTTGGAGATGAAGAGATTCTATCCTAACTTCTTAATAATGAAAAACAGCAAACATTAATTGTCGTTCACTTTCTAGGGATGTTATTGATATTGGAAACCAAAGATACAATAGATGTTAAAGAGAATCCGAATGTTTAGATGTTGGATTGGCTGGCATAAAATATGGACTTCATGCTTGCAGTTGAAGTGTTGTCTTATTTACAGAAATAATTCATTTTGAAAATATTTAGGAATAAGGCCAGTGATATACCATTGTTAATGAAACAATATTTGCAATGTCTACGAGTAACTCATAATAAGAGGATTCAATAAAAAATGGCTTAGAAGAAACAATTCGATGTTAATGCAATTCTCTAATAAATGATTGGGTACTTAACAGCCATTCAGGTGTCAGAGTTGCCATCAAAAGAGTCTTTCACTAAGTTAATCAGTTTGATTCCATTTCAAGATCAGAACGAACAATCCAATATATTTTCGAACATACTCCGCATCGTATTTGATCTTCCCACTATTAACTTCCATTTTCTAAAGTTTGTGTTGGATAAATGCGAGAAAATATCAAAAGAATCAATATTGAGTTACAATGGCTATTATTCACATATTTTGACTGCACAAACAGTTTCATTTGACTCCTATATGTTCTCGATTCAGTTGTCATTGCTATTTGGAAGACCTGAAACATTAATAGGCGAAATTAGCAATAGAATGAAGAACGACTTTACTAATTTTGAGAGATATGAAGATTTTCTTACGAGAGATGTATTATTTAATTTGAATTAATATAGATCATATTATTGGTAGATTTATTAGAAAACCCATATTATTGTATGAATATTCTAATGCAAACAGGATCCGAATTCCCTTAGAAACAAGAGATCATGACCTAATTGTACCAATATGCAGCGATATCAATTTTGAAATTAAATGATTAGATGACATTGCTTCAATTGTTGGACACATTACAATTATTCATTCACATTCAAGAATTGCCTCAATATATTAAGGATCTATTGGAAGATACTTAGGATGGCAAGGTGAAGTTGAAGTATCAATACTCTCAAAATTGGCCATACTTGAACTTACAAAAGGATATGGAATCAGTCAAGTACTTTTTGAGCAAGGCTTCAGATCCATTTGATGAAGTAATACTACGATTGTAATAGATAGTTAATGTATGCACCAGATTCGTTCCCCTTTTTGTTTGAAATCAGACAACAGATGTATGCTTGTGAATCGTTTGTCAAGATCATTGAATTGGCTTTGTAATCAAAAGATAGAATGAAATTGTATGTTTGGATTGGCAAATTACTCTACTACGCAAAATAATTGTTGATGAAGAAGGGCTAAACCAAGATGGAATAATTGTTTGCTTTGGAAGAGTGCAAGTCCTTTATTCAAGAGTTGTCGGATAAGGAAGGATGTAACAAATTAGTACAATACCTTTAACAGTGATATATCGTTATTTTAATTAAAATGGAAGAACTTATATGTCCATAATGTCATAATATATTCAATGAATTCGAGAATACTCCTCTCATGCTCCCAGATTGTGGCCATACCATCTGTCAACAATGCATCCAATTCATGTTGTCCAATGCTGATGGATAGTAGATCTCTTGTCCAGAAGACAAGTATTATAATTCCACTCTAACATTAGTATTTTGGCCAAGGGCAAGATAAACATCTCGGAATTTCCTAAAAATTGCTAGCTTTTGAAAATGATTTTAAAATAGAGATCATCCATTGAATAACCCGAATATTAGTTAAATCTAAACAATTTTGCCAAGGAACGATTCGAATTATGTGCTGAACATCTAGAAAAGTTAGAGATTGTTTGCTTAACAGATAAAATTCGAATTTGTACTAAATGCGCATTATTTGGAAATCACAGACATCATGAAGTGAAATCTGTTGATGATGTAGTTAGAGAAGTTACTCTTAAGGCTGAAAATATCATGTAGACTTATTAAAAAATCTTGGATAAGTAATAAGAAATGAGTGAGTCTAAGTTTTATGAACCACTTACAGATAAATTTTAAACAATGCTATCCGATAGTTAGATGGCCGTTAAAGAGAAATTTAAAGAATTGCATCAATAATTAGAGTCAAAGGAGAATAAACTATTGGAATAATTGAGTGGTCTTGCTTCAACTCTTGAATAATAGACTAAGAAATAGATCAAAGATCAAATTTAATAGAGTTTATAATAAGCTGAATTATGGAAGATTGGAGCCAAAGATCGCTTGCTTTATTTCTCGACTAAAACGGATAATGGGGAGCTACCTTTGGATTTACTTTACAATTAGGAATTTAAGGGCACTGCCATAATTGAAGAAATGGATAGAACCATAAAAATATTGGAGCAAAGAATTAACAATATTAGAATCAGAAAAATAAGAGTAGACTTCAAAAAAGCAGAAATAGAAAAGTGTTTTGATACAATGTGCTCTTTAACACTATAGTTAAATCATACTGAAAATAGTCACGTTGATACTAGTTTTACAAAAATTGATTAAGAAGACCCTCTTCTACTGAGGGATAACTCAATAGCTGATTGGACTGATAATGATGAGAGTTTGATCACTCAAGTCACTTAGAATTAAAGTCATATTTCAGTCGTTTAGGCTAAGAGTCCTTTAAGAACTGAGAATCTAACTCAATCTCACCATTCAATCACTCCTCTCAAAAGCATTAAATAAAAAAGTCCAAGCAAGGAATAACCAAACAACTCACTTTAACCTCCAGCTCCTGTGTCAATTTTACGTTAAGGCATATCTCCAACTCCGAAATTGCAAGAACGTAGAAAGAAAACATTTAAAATGAACGAAAAGTTTGATTAAGTTTGGTAGGCCTTCAAGAACGACAACTTAGAGATTGTAGACTTCTCTAATGCGGGTATGAATTTGCTCTTAAATATTTTAAGAATTGGGGGATGAGGGATGTTAGATAATTGCAGATTAATTGAAGATTTGCAAGAAGGTGAAGCAGTTGAAATTGGCTAGGAACAAGATTAGTGATGATGGCGCGGCAATCGTATTGCAAGCTTTAGCGTAAAGTGGGAATGTAGTTTCATTGCATTTATCTTCGAATATGATTACTGAACGAACTCTGGATTAGATCCTATAATTAAGTAAATCGGCTTAGCTTCCGAAGAGCATCTATTTATCATAAACTTTAATAAATGCTACTAAATCTAAGAAAAAGGTTGAGGAGCTTAAGAAGTTGGGATTCATTGTGAACATTTGATGAAATTATTTGAAAATCAATTATTTTAATATTGTGTATTCTTGAGTGGAGGGGACGAGACATGTAATTTCCAATGTAAATGTGTAGAGTAATTACAAAATATTAAATTAATAAATGCGATAGGAGTAATATAATATAAAAATGAACATGAGAGAAATATAAAATTATAATAAATAAAATATGATGAAGCTTCCTCCTAGTTACAGGGATCCGAAGATTTTCAACAACAAATATATTATCAAATAATAGATCTCGTCAGGTTCATTCGGTATAGTGTATTTGGCATTTGACAAGCACACAAGAGAGGAAGTGGCTGTAAAAATAGAGAAGGAGGAAAACGAAGACGTCAGTTCTCTGGATAGAGAAATATCCATCCTTAATCGCTTGAATGGAGTGCCTGGAACACCCAAACTCTATTGGAGTGGATTCGAGTAAGACTACAATGTGATTGTAATCCAAATTTTGGGCAAGGACCTGAGTCAATATATCAAACAATTTAAGAAGTTTAGTTTGAAAAGCGTACTACAGATTTCATATCAATTGCTGTCTACGTTGCAGTAAGTGCATGAGAGGGGAGTAATCCACAGAGATTTCAAACCAGAAAACATTTTGACAGGCTATCAACAAGAGAATGGCACTATTTATTTGGTGGATTATGGAGTGTCAAAAGTCTATTTAGATAATCATGGCAAGCACATGTACTGAATTTACCTAAGGCAAAGCCCACTCAAAGACAAGAAATCATTTATCGGGACAACAAGATATGCATCGATAGCAGCACATCGAGGTTACGAATTAGGAAGAAAAGATGATGTGGAATCAATGTTTTATGTTATGATATATCTCTTAAGAGGGTAGAGAGAACTTTCTTTATATTAGTAAATTGCCTTGGTAAAATTTACAAAATATTGGAGATAGAGATCGAACTGATGTTGTAGGCGAAGTCAAATAGAAAACAGAAGTATCAGAATTATGCAAAGATGTTCCACCTGAATTTGCTGAAATATTTAAGTATCTTTTGTTTATCGATTAGTTATTTAAAAAAATTAGAATTCAAATCTGAACCGGATTATAAATACATGTTATCTCTGTTACTTAAGGCAGCCACTAACAACCATATAATTCTAGATAAGTTATTCGAATGGACAGATCGGTAAACCAAAATTAAAGATCAAATGATTTGGGCTTTGTCAGAAGAGAAATAGAAATAACCGCAAATGAATAGTTCGTAATAAATTATGGGTTCCAATAATCTCCTCAAACCTCCTGAAGCTATGAGAGCCACAGGAGGATCTCCTATTCGGATGGAGTCGAAACATCTCACCAGTACCTCAATTTAAGGCTCTTTGTCTTCCATGATGATTAAATACATCCCATCTTAAGTAGAAAACACAAGCATGTGCAATCAAGATGATAAACGATCCAAAAGCAAAAAGAGCAAACGAAGTAGAAAGAGTGCCAAGTCCTCTAAACGTTAATCAGTCATCTTTCATAGTGGAGTTTAAATTATTGAACCTAAAGATTAACTTAGAGTAACCAAAGATTAATTATTTTGTAGAGACATAAAACTATTGATTCAACTTGGGGATTTTAATAGTGCATGAATGAATTCAGTGGAGATGAGGACTCATAAAAACTATCCAAAAAATATCATTAATTGTAGGCATGCAGTCTTCATCCCAAGAAAATCCCCAAAAATACTTCTAAAATATGATATTATTTAAAATATGTGGTATGCTTAAATACTCAACTCCCTTGAAGTTGATGACTTCTCAGAAGAGTTGCTCCAGGATATCACTAACCATCTCCAATCCATCTCTGTATCTGATTTCTCTAAAGGATACCAAACAATAGTTACAGAATTAGCAGATATGGGATATGAATTTATGACTAACAATTAGTTTCCCAGCACTCAATTAATCATTTAATATCTTCAGCTCTGGGATCAAGTGGTTTGCACCATCTCCAATATATGGGTATGAATTAATTTAGAAATAACCTATCAGATTAAGATCAATTGCGTCACAAAAGCTAAAGTTCATCTGCTAGCACTACACACAAAAATCATCTTTTCTTTTAGAAACTCTGTTGTTTAAATAATAAGTTAGTATCGGAGGAATCTTCTCTTAAATTTATGAATCTGCCTTAACTCTTTATAGCTTTTGTACTTTAGAAAATAAGAATAAATAGCAAGCATTATAAGCAATTCTGAAACTATAATAACTTATAATTAAATCTTTGGAACCATAATTTAATAAGAATGTAAATCTGTTAATGACCAAAATATATAAAAGAATGGAAAAGGGTGCTTATGAATCCAATCACTTCTCCATCCAAGCTTATAAATTGACAAGCCAAATTTTTAGCTCCAGATGACTCGTTACTAAAATATTATGAATCGCGTATAATAGGAACTTACAATATTGTTTTTAAATCTCAAATGCATATTTAATTTGACTGACGTTGAGAATGAGATTAAAATATATAATTTATAAAGTTTACCTGTATTTTTGAATGAATTTGTGAATTTAGTCAGTTAAAAATTGATGTTTGAGGATAAATTAATAACATCAACCAATTTCGTAATTTTGGAATCTTTTAAAAAATAAATTTAAATTACTTAAAAAAACTTGTGGACATTACTTTGCTTACTTCACAGAGTAAGCACTTGATTATATGGAGATTGAATCAGTACATCCGCTATTTTGATTATTGCAATTTTGTTTTTTATTAATCAAATCAAATTAATTGATGTATCAGCAATATTTAATTCTACTTTATGATTTATTGGATTAAATTCTATAATTATTAATTTACATAATAAATTTCTATATATATTCTATACAAATCAAATAAACTAAATTAATTGAAGGATTATAAAATTTAAAGGTTCAATTTAAAAAAATTGGCAAGAAAATTCAGATTGATGATAATCACCATACAAAATTAATAATTAAATTAGATTAATTTACTAAATTTCTATTTAGAAAGACTCTATAATTTATTCAAGTTTCTTTGAATTTTTAAGTTCTAAAATATTATTAAGGAATATCTGAATGGAGATTATTGAATTAATATTGAATTAACTATTTTCTAAACGTATTAAAACTCCAAGAACAATTATGGTTTAAAGTGATATAAATCATTATTTTTCATATATGTCAGTTACCCAGTCAATAAGACGACAACTATCAATCCATCTTTATTCTTTTGAATTGCAATTAAGAACCACAAGTATGTAGCTGTGCTTTCTACTAATGAAGTGACTAGCCAAACATGGACCGGCATCATTGGTGACTCCAGTTTTAATCCCTGAGAAGCCTTGTTCTAGGAGTTTATTGGTGTTTTCCCATTTCAAGACACGAGTTTATCCTAGATTGGTAACAGTGCAGGAGTATTCTTTGGTTCTGACGATTTAAGCGAATAATGGTAATTTCATAGCATAGTAACATAATTTAGCGACATCGTAAGCAGTGGATCTATTTAGTCTATTGGCAAGTCCGTGGGGATTAGTGAAATAAGTATTAGAGAGTCCCAGTTTTTAAGCAGTTGTGTTCATTTCAGCTACAAAATACTATGCAGGATTATTGACATGTATGGTATTGTTGTCGTTATCAATGGAGTCGATTTTTTGTTGGAAGTATTTGGATTGAAAATAAAGATAGACTCCAAAATTCTCAGCGATGGCTTAGGCAGAATCATTTCCTGATGGTAACATCAATCCATGCAAGAGATCCAATAAAGTGAGACTATCTCCTTCTTGTAGATTGGAGGATGTTCCACCTATTTGTGTTGCGTATTCTGAGACAGAAACAGTAACTTGGGTTGGATCTATTTTGAGTTATTCACAAATTTTAATAGTAACATAAGCAGTCATAGTCTTGGTGATGGAGGCTATTTCTCTGTTAGAATGCTCATTCTTCCCCCAAATCAATCTACCAGTCTAAGAATCCAGGATCACCCATGTGTGTGCAGTAATGGAAGGAACCGTAATTTCATCTAAATTATTTGAACTTTCTTACATCTTCTTGGTGGTGTTTCACTTCTAAAAATTATGAATTCATAATTTATACCCGAATTTTTATCTTCTGACTTCATTCCACCATTATGGCCAATCGTCATATTATTGGTTCATTAATTTATTATTATTTATACTGATAATTGTTTAGAATAACTAACTAATTGGTATGCATAAATATAAAATAATTTGATAAAAACTATTCTAATTTATGGGCAGTTGTTAAAGTGCTCCTTAGGTTGCAGATGATTTACTGACGATGGATTCAAGTGCTTGCAAATAAACAGATAACCCCATCAAGGAAGAAAACCTACCCCAATATGATGAGAACAAAATCATTATAATACAGGCTTATTATAGAGGGCACAAAGTTCGCAAATCGCTTATGCCCACTATCTCATCTCCAGAACCCTCTGCTCCAACTTAACCTGACAATCCAAAACTTTGCTTCGATCCTTCTCTCATCCAAGAGAACGATTAATCTATATTTATGAAAAATGGTGCCATCTACACTGGGACCTGGAAAGATGGCCAAGCTAATGGAAAGGGAAAATATTAATTCCATGATAGGTAGTTACTATTTGTTATTTTCTAGTTACATCGAAGGAACTGTAATTTATTCAATATATTTAGTGGATTGCCAATGAACTTCAAGGTGAAGGAGTCTACGTGAACTCCAATGAATCCTATCGTGGATAATGGCGAGATAACATGTTTCACGGCCAAGGGGAATTTAGGTATTTTGATGGTCGAATTTATACAGGTATCCAAATTCTTACATTTAGGCTAATGGAAACAAGGACTTTAACATGGAACAGGCAAGGAAATATATAAGGATAAGTCTGTTTATGAAGGAAAATTTAAGAATGGAATGAAATGTGGTTTGGGCATTTTCCAATTGTCTGATGGCTCAGTATATTAAGGAGAATTTGAAAATGATTTATTTCACGGATATGGTTCATTTGTAAATACTATTTATTAAGTAGACTTGGCCTGATAAACTCAAAGTTTTTGAAGGTTACTGGAGGAATGGCTTAAAGAATGGCGATGGAACCATGAAATGGGGAGATGGTATTATTATAATTTGATATCTCTAAATTAGGTCGTGTATATAGTGGTCAATATTTGGACGATATTAAGCATGGATATGGAGAGATGTATTATACAGATGGTCGTGTTTACAAAGGATTATGGAAACAAGGCGTTTAGGATGGTATAGGCTAATTTTTAGACAAAGAAGGGATTGCAAAAAAAGGATTTTGGGTTAAAGGTAAATTAAAAAAGTGGATCTGAGTTTAAAACGAATTTTGATTTTCAATCTCTTCTAATAATATAATAATAAGTATTAATAATATAAAAATAGAACGAGGAAAAATAGATCTTATTCAAATTTTCAATACTAATTTTTTAGATTTAAATACCTCCTCATTAGATTAGTAGGCATCCATTTAATCTTCATCCAATAGATCGTCAGGCAAAATCTTCTACTATTACAATTATTACTGTTCTAAAATTTCTTGCTAGTTTTGTCTATATAAAAATTCGATAAAATTTAAATACGCAATTTAAGCTTATAACACATCCATCATATTTATTCTTAGTTTCTCTTTGGAAATCATCTAACTGCGTGTGTTCTTCATCTTAGGCTAAACAAATTGAGATGCTGGGTTGAAGTAACAACTTATTTCAGTTGCTTATTCTTTCCCTTTATAATCAAAACTGCTCTCTTCAGAATCGTTTATTCCTACATAAAATATAAGAATTAATACTTGAATCATCTGCTAATACAGAATCACATAAGTTTAGCTATTATTTATAATTATCCTCGTATTTTGACAAGATTTGGAGAGGATAATTGACTTAATCTTAAGAATTCATTTTTTGTTTTGGAGTTTGTAATTTATTAAGAGAGTTAGGTTAATTGATAGGATTTACATCAATGTTTAAGTTTCCTTCTGTGTCATTTTGATCTGCTTATTCTGCATTAGATATAAATGATTCGAACATTCTAACATTAAATTGGAAATAATTACTCTATTATCGAACTATCACCTACTCTTTTTAAGAATATCTTGGTTAATTGTTCTCTTTGGAGTAACTTTTATATTGCTTCAAATTATCCTTGTACTAAATTTTTCAACTCTTAAATTTCTATATGTATTAGAAATCTCTACCTGTATCATTTTAACCTACATGATCATGTTCTCTGATCTAAGCTGATAGCCCATTTATTTGTTGTTATAAATTAACAATTATTTGATCTTGAGACTTTTTAATTTCTAATAACTATTTGTGCTCCAATAAAAGACTTTCATGCTTCTTTTTGATTGAAATAAGAATGCTCTCCACTTTCTTCTTCTCCATTTATTATTATAAGGATTGTTATAGAATCTATATTTATCTTTTAAAGAAATGGTCTATTTAATGTGCATGAGTTCCATCCTAATTTGTACTAGGCTACATATTCTGCTAATCTCGAAATATGATTGCTAATAGTTGATTTAGAGCTTAGTTAAAATTGATCATAAATGTAGTTTCTTTTTAATCCTATTACAAATAATTCTCTCTGTCTTGTAAAAGGGATTTGATCTTTTCCTTAATCTTTTGGATTTGAGTCTAATCACCTGACACACTATTACCATTCTTTATTTTCACGCTTGAATTGGGTCTATGAAAAGAAGAGTTTTTAGTAAGTTAAGGGGATTATTGCTCTATTTATATCATGGATTGATTCTTTCGTAATTTATGAGTTATCTTGACTGTATCAATTAATTCATTGTTAAATAAACTTTAATTTTTAGGTTTCGTCTGTTAGCCTGCCATCACATTTAAAATGCTGCTTAATTTTTGTTAGGACACCTAAATTGAAGGGTTTATGAAAGTTCTGTTCACTTTCAATAGATTTTCATATGACTTTTGTCTTCCAACTGCAGGACTATTATTATTCGAGATATTTTGGGATTGACTTTCAAATTACTGTTTTGAAGACACTTTAGTCAATTTCTTCTCTAGGATCTTCCCATGTAATTTCATCATCTATGATGCATAAATAGCAATCTTCTCATTCTCACTTTATTTTTTCATTGTAAATTTGTTTGTTGAGAATAATAAATGATGAAATTATCAAATTCCTCAATATATAATCATTTATTAAAAATATACATATACATATTTCAACAATTGAGTTTGAAATACAATGTCAATTTATGTGATATAAAAATGAAAAACCAAAGTCAATTATTTAATTTTCGAGAAGCAAATAATTACTTAAATTAATTTAAGTTTTCTTCCTATTTTAGTTAGATATCAATCATTTGATCTAATTTCTTGATCATCTAACTTCGCTCCTAAAATTAAGTTTGCTCCCTCTTACTTGTAATTAGTGCTTTTTATCTAAATTTAATTTCTTGACACTCTTGCTCAATTAATAATGCTAATTTTCTAATTGTTCCTACTTTGTCTATAAATCTTTGATCTAATTAGCCAAACTCTCAATCTTCTTCTCAATACCCTCACAAAGAAACTCATTATTCTGCTTTCGTTCAGTCGGAGATTTCAGTAGATGATCATCATTCATCATCTTCTTGGCTGTCTAAACATTCGTTTAACATCGACTCTGAGGACTCATTGAATGCGGTTGTTTTATATAATTCTTAAATGATCTAAGAAAAGCGATAATCTCTTAGGGTGTCTGCACTTTTCTTTATTTCATCTTTAATAATTTTATTGTTAATTAACTAGAGTAAAACTATTTAACATTCATCTATGAGAATTGAAAGTAACTCAATATTTTCTAAAATACCCAAAATAATTGAATTATATTATGTCATATTTTAATCTTTTTGTTATTCTGAACTTATACATGCCATCAAAAATTAGATTAATATTAATACTAAAAAGAAAAGTTGAAAATATATACTATATATTTATACCCTTAAGATTTAGGATTTAGAGGTTAAATTATGAAAAGTAGAATCAAAATTATTTTCTACGAGGATGTTAATTTATTCTAAAAGTTGGCTTATCATCATTTATCTCTCTTTTCGATAATATTCCCTTTTTTTTTGCCCAAATACTCTCTACAGATACTACTACATTTTTTCTTGTCATACTTTATTTTATTCTCTTTTTGCGATTAAGAATTTTTTGAAGTCTTTTTTCTGTTTTCTCTTTAATTTATTAATGATCACATTAACAATATATATTATTAGCATTGTTTGGCAAATTTTAATTGATTGATATCTCTGTGTTTTTAATTATCTTCTATTTCCCCCTTGCTTAAGGGTTTATTTCATCCTCGATATAGATTGACTTGATTTAGTTTTATTGATTGATTATTGATTCTTTTCTTTATTGCCTACACTTTGTTAACGATAAGATTATAGTGAAGTCTATTGATATCTTGTGTTTACATATTTATTTTATCTTTTTTATTATGA
This sequence comes from Paramecium octaurelia, assembly GCA_905182995.1. Lineage (NCBI taxonomy): Eukaryota > Ciliophora > Oligohymenophorea > Peniculida > Parameciidae > Paramecium > Paramecium octaurelia. The sequence continues at coordinate 122,144 of CAJJDP010000107.1, forward strand.
TTTTAATTAATTCTATAATCGATTTAAGATAATCAATACATAGAGAGAAATAAGGAAAATTAAATTATTCTTGTTTATAATAAATCTCATTTAATTACATAAAATTCTAATATTATCTGTATTAGCTATTAGATTAAAATTCAAATAAATCAATCTCTTAATCCTAAAGTGTTTGGTTAATCAAAAAAAATTAAAGATCATTGTTTTTAGGTTATCATTTAATATATCTATGAGTTTTAGAATATCTATTCACCAGAGTTTAAAAGAGATTAGTAAGTTTGCTGATTTGAATATTGAAAATTAATCAAATGTGTATAAGTGATGGAATTAAGCTTGAAAATACAAGCATCATAAATTTTATTCAATAGTCAATTAATTAACTAATTATTTAGATAGACAATTTTCATTCAAATATGGAATAAGTAATTAACCAATACTTTAGATCCAATGAAAGTATTACTAGTAGTACCATTAATTTAATCATTAATTATCGAGTTGTTCCAAATAACAAATTTCTGCAATATATAAGTTGAATAGGTATGAATAACAGTTAATGGATTGTGATGAACGTTGTAGGGTGTTAATGTAGATAACAGAATGATCGAAACCTATTTCTCTTATGTTCTAATAGTTAAGGATAATTTGCATTTGATTTTGAAAGGTTTCCATTTTAAAACTTCAAAAATTTGCATTAGAAATTATATTAATAATTTTATAAACTGCTATATGAATTTCACGATCATCTTCTTCTTTTTTTCTTTTTATCATCCAAATAGGGGTGTTCTTTTGCAAAAGAGTACATAGATTTCAAATTTAATTGTTTCTTCTCAATATCCTTGTGACTGAGTTTGCAAATTTATTGCACTTCATTGTTGTAAATGATCGATTAGAGTTCCAATGAGCCATCACAATATTTTAATGTCGCTTAACTATTTGGAACTATACTTTGCTCTTTCAATTTCGCTGATTTTATGAATAATTTTTTTAGTGATTTATTGAGATCCTGATAAAGTTATAGGATCGAATGTGGGTATGGATAGGGAGTCTTGCCTATATGTTCAAGTGCATCCAAACATTCTTAAATCTCCCTTTGCAATTCTGGAAGTCTTTCCTCATCATTTTAATACATTGTAAAATTTGTCAAAAGTTATTATTATTAATTAAATTATACTCAAATAAGCCCATTTTTCGATGAGACTACAAATTGAAGTACATTTTATCTTTGTAGATGGTGCATCCACCGCATTACCCAAAGAAATCAATCACTTAATATAGTTTTGAATTCTCCAAGTTAACAATCTAAACAAAATCATTGCTTTCGATGCATATCAACTGACCCTGATTATTATATAAAATGTTATAGAAGGTTTTTGAGATTGCATCTACTTAATCAAAAGGTACTTGATAATTTCTCAAATCCCATATTAAACATTTTTTATCCTCACCAGAAGTAGCAACTTTCATCTCGTTCGTCGGATCGAATCGAGCAACAAAGTTATTACTAACATGGCCTTTTAAAGTTAAGGAAGATCTTGAGTCTCTTCTATCAAAACCATGTATCTAGGGTTTGTCTAGACAAGCAATAATAAGGTGGTTTTAAATTGCGCAATGATTTACACAATGAGAGCCTTTGTTATTGGGATTACTTACAAGTTGCTAGGTATTTTTCCTAATTTAAATTTTCAGGATCGAAAATACGAATTTGATTATCATTGTCGCTTACTATGATCTCATGATTGTTTATAAAATCTGCTTAATTTATGATGCATTCACCATTCTCCGCCAATTTGTATTCTGATCTTTAACCATTTCTCAATGAAAAAAAAAGAATGTTTGAATTTAAGCCTGCTCTTTTGTTTATATATAAATACTTACAATAAAATTTGATCGTCACATTGACTAATGCTTACACTATTAAAATTATCTTCTATTATTTAAATATGTTATTTGTAGCTACATGGATTATAAAAACATAGTTTATTGTAATTACAATGTATAAGCTAATTAGAATATTGATTGTAGACTAAACATTTTCTCAATTGATAGTGGGTAATCTCATTACCTTTTGTTTAATGAAATTTAGCAAATTAATAATAGTTCGAGTTAGCACCTCTATATTTGGGTATATCTTAGTTGTTATTTTATTAGAAATAAGTATCTCTTATTGACGACCTGTGGAGTTACGAATTAAACTTGATTCCTTGATTATCTTGATATAATTAAAGCATTTTCCCATTTATCACTTCGATATCAAATTACAACATTATATATATAGTTTTTAAATTATAAATAATAAATTGCCAATTACTTAACAATTACTTTGAATTCTGATTAAAGTGTGAATGTTTTTGTAAATTTATAGAAAATTAGACTTAAATTTAATAGATAGCTTGATGTTAAATAATATTGAAAATAAGTATAAAATGTCTGTAATTTAGATAAAATGATTAAGAACTGCTAGTATATCATCAGACTTGATAAATTGATTAATTGTATACTTATGGAGATGTTAATCGATTGTATGATTGAGATTGAAGTCTCCATATCTTGATAAATCTTTTTATTTCTTGTAACGTATAAGATACACAAAGATTTATTGATTTCAACACTGAACCAATTAGGCATTTAAGGATCTAAGTCAATTGTAACAATATTATGGATTTTTTATCAATTTCAGAAATCAAGTTATGTTACTTTGATTGAGATGGAAAAACACATTGCTAGAGGGGAGTTGAAGAGAGAGTTTGGGTTTGGAGGATGGAAATTTGGGCGATGATTTAATATATAGTTCTGTTTTTGAGTATAAGTTATGACTCAGAATAGTTGAAAGCAAGGGAATAGCGATGGCAATTGTTGAGGTTATCTTCAAGAGTTGAATTTGATTAGAGATAATATAATGAATGTGTTTTTAATTAAAAACAAAAACGTATTAATGAGGATGTGGAAATAAATTTAAAAACGGGTATTTTTTAATGTCTTGGAGAGTGATTGTGATTTCATTTCATTATTATTAATAACATGAGAATCGTCCCTGTATTGACTCTTATCTTGGCAGTCGCAACTGCTAGAGTGACAAAGACAGAGAGCCCAAAGGAAGTGTTGGCTTAAATTAACAAGGATTCATTCGGAAATTCAGTGTTGTCAGTCCTTTAACTTTAATTGGCAACAGGTGGACCTGTAGGTGAAATTCAAATTCTCTTAAACAATATTGCTTCCCAACTCAATGGAGACTAAAAGAAAGCTGACAAAGTTCATGAAAGTGATACAGTTGCTTTCGAAAAGGTTAGTATAATTGAATTAATCTTGTTTAGATTATTGCTGACTTAGAACAAGAAATTGCTTATCACTAAACCCAAATCGTTGCTCTTTCAAATTTGAGAGATTCAACAACCGAAGCCTTGGGTGAAGCTGAAGCTGAAGTCAGAGTTGTTACCTCAGACATTGCCAATAACGAGAAAAGTTTTGCTGATGAATCTGCTACAAGACAATCATAACACGACACCTGGGTTAGAAAGGATGCAGAACACGTTGATTAAATCGATGCCATTGATGAAGCCTCCAAGATCGTTTAACATTTATAAGCTGGTGTTGCCTTCGCTCAACTCAAAAGTAGATTCGAAAAGGTCTAAGCCAAATTGATGGAATCCAAACACGCACTCTTCAAGGTACTCCCTTTGATCTCAATTCTAGCCACTCATCAACGCCTTGACATAATTAGCCTCAAAGGTTGACAACAAGAGCATCATCAAGATCTTAGAACTCTTGGCTCAAATCAGATAACAATTGGTTGCCAGCAGAGCATCCTTACTCGCCACAGAAGAGAGACAAGCTGCCAACTGGGAAGTCCAAAGCTCCCACTTGTAAGAAGAACACAAGAGATTAGTCGAAAGAAAGGCCTTCTTAGAAAACTCAATTGTCTAATTCAAAGTGACCATCCAAGAGGCTGTTGAGGACTTAGAAGATCAAACTGTAAATATTATGATTTATTTCGAATAGTTATTCCTTGAAGATGCTGAAGATTCATTGTCTATTTAAGAGAGATGGGCTGCTGAATAAGAATCCCAATATGAAGCCTAAACCTTCGAAAGAGAACAATAATTGGAAGTTGTTGAAAGATTATAAGAAGTTCTCACTCAAAAGTTGAGCGCTGCATCAGAATTCCTCCAAATCAGAGAAGAGGTCTTTTGATTATGAAGTCCAATATATTCAATATAGAAATCTTCATAAAATCATTTAATTTAGTTATTACTAATCGCTTGTGCATTTTATTGTGGATTCTATTGGTTCAACTCCTTAAAAAGAACATTAGGATTTGCATTTAAATCATTGGACACCTAGATTTAAAGTAAGAGCATACCTCACTGTGTATTTCTTGTTTCAATTGTCCCATCATTTAATCAATAGCCAAATCCTATCCAATATTGTTATTTTGGTTCATCATTCCTGTCATTATATTTCCTTACACTTACATTTCATCCATAGCCTTTTCAAATGAATTCATATTCTGATAAACCATCTCCAATGGCATATTTTAAATCTACTATTATTACTGTTCATACTTATTAGTTCATGATTGGACTGATCTTTGCAAGAGCATCCACTAATTTTGTGCTGTTTGTATTTGTTTTAATGAAACCTTACATATAATCCATTTTGTGAGCCATCTTCTGCAAATTCTCAGCTTCCTTTTGTTTATTCATGGCTGAAGTCAAGAACAGTCTAGCGCCTAGAAGTATTTGATTGAATTCATACCTTCCTCGTTGTTTTTCTACAAAGCTACTTTTGCCTGGTTCATTAATTTTTCCTTTTCCTTCTCGCATCTCTTAGACTCATTGGCAAATCGTTTAGAAGCCATCTTCATATCCAAAATAGCATCATCAATTGTAGGTTTAGGTTCTTGGGGTTTAGGTTAATTGTTGCCCATTTTAATTAATAAATATTTTGTTATGAATACATAGAGCCTTAAAATTTAATGCATTCTACAAGTATTTGTAGAATATATAACAAGATGACTCAATTGCCAATTATAAAATAAGAAGGTCGTTTTGCATCATAAGATTGAGAAACTTCATTTATTGTAAGTATTGTTTAATTCGTGGACAATAATTTATTCTATTTCAAGGACTAAAAGCTCTATAATATTTTATATAATTATTTCATTTAAACTCTCCTTACACATCACAATAATCAAAAATTATTATATCCAAAGAAGTAGCTAATTCTAAGGAACACTGAGTTTTCATTAATGTCAGTGAATTATTTCCACTCTGGGGCTTTGTTTCTTATCTTGGCAAAGCAGTGCGAACAAAAATCAGTATATCCATCTTGTTTGTAAAGACCTCGTTTATTATTAAGGACTATGTATCTGTCTCGGCCAAGATCGGTCGATTTCTTACAACCATTACAATCAAATTCATGAGGATTTTTATGATTATCTATCGGTTGAATATTCTTTCCAAATCTAAACACATCTATATCTTTTAATTCATTCACATCAGTGATTGGAGCGTTAATAAAGGCAAGATTATCTTTTATTTCATATTCAAAACCCAATTTATCTTTTCTTTCAGCACATTTACAACAGTAAAATTAATTTTTAAAGTAATTATAATATTATGGATCATTTGCACTCAACCTTTCCCCACAATAATTACATATCATTGCAGGATATTTAATATCTATTGACTACATTAATCGCTGTTCAATTGATAATTTATCAACAGGAATGTGAAAAAAGAGTGATTGATGAAATTTTTCTAAAGTGAGCAAGGATCTTTATCTGATTGCATGCTCACAATTTGCTATAAGTTCTTGGCACTCATTAGTGTGTACATCTAATTCATAAAAAAATTATCGGCTAAAACTTATTTATCAACATAATTACTTGGTTCCCATTGATTTTGTTATTATTTTTTGATTGAAAAGGAATTCTTCCAATTAATCAAAATCTATAGATTGGTTAGTTTACTATTTTTTGTAAGGATGAATTGCAAATTCGGCTGCAATTTTATGTTCTAATTTGTGAAATAAACCCTTTTACCTAATTATTCCATTTTGATCTATAATCATCTAATAAGGAAAGAGATTGGCTTGATATTTTTCTCTTGCTAGAATAGGTATTTCTTTTGAATAGTAAAATTCACTTGTTGGTTTAAATTTATAAATCAAATCAATATCCTCCTTATTATATTCTATTCCTAAATATACAAATCTTAGTTTATCTCCATATTGCTCTTTCAATTACTGATAAAAATTATCTAATTTCATGATGATGAACACACAAGGAATTACCCAAATCAAAACAAGCATTTATTAAGGCTAATGTTCGATTAGAATTTCTTTTTCCTCTTTATTATAGAAACCGTCAATAGGGAAAAACTTATCTCCCAAAGATCGTTTGGATTTTAATTATTCAATCAAATATTTTAAATATTTTTTTGAATTTTCTTCCTCCTATGCTTCTAAAAGTGGAGCTATACCTTCTATTATTTCCTTGTACTCTTTAATTGATAACTCTTTATTAAACTTCACTTTTTGTTCATAAATTGATCCAAAAACAAATGATTCTTAAGGATGATCCCATTAAATTGTATGTTTTTCAGACTAATATGGAATAATTTGCACTTCAAATTATGAGACAAAATCATTTAATATCTCCCTGATTACAACTTGCTCTTCTGTTTCATCTATTCGAAGTGATTTTCTAACAATTTAATAATGTTATTCTCCAAGCAAATTTGTTAGATAGTTCTTAAATTCCTGAAGCAATTCCTTTGACCTATTTTTAATGTTTTATTCAATGCAAACCAGTATTTTGCTTCTATCTATCACTACCTTTGATCCATCTTTAAAGTAATTTTTTTTCTGTACTACTCTAAGTTCTACAATATCTTGTTCTGCAAAAAAAGCATTCACCATCTCCATAACTTAAGTTTGAATTTTCTCTTTCATTTCTTTATAATCTTCCTTGGAATACTATAAAGTAATTTAATTTTATTATTCTAATTGTTGAAATGACTGATCAATAGTCTAAGAATTGCTTTAAGAGTTTGACTATTATTATAATATGTCTTAAATGTTTTTAAGACTAGTGTTTTCCACTACAATAACCTTTTATTCCTTGTCCAGAATGACCACATGTGGAAATCTAGTAAATCGCAATGTCTTCATTTGCAAATCAAAAGCAATGTGAGCAGGGTTGAAATGATAACTATTATAGTTTTCCAATTCTAAAATAAATTGCGACCAAGCTTCTTAATCGGAGTCTATATTGATTGATAGCACTCTAGCTTCCCTCAATTCGTTCATGATTTAAGTATTCAAATCTTTCATCAATTACACGCTTTAGCAATTATTTATTGACTACTATATTATCAAACTTATACCCAAAAAATCATGACATTAAGAATATCATTTGTGACTTCTAGCTTTTGATTTGACTTAAATTCTCCGTCTTCATAAAGTGTTAGATTAGGAAAACCTATGAAGCTGTCATCTTTCTCATAGTATGGATGTAGGGATTCAATCAAATAATTGGAGACTTTTTTATCCATGGAAAACTTTTTTAATTTGTTGGAGACTTCCTAAAATACAAATGCTTGATTAATTGGTATTCTTTGGGAACTCTGGTAGAGATATGAAACTTAGAATCTACAATCGATAAATTAAATGTACTAATTTTTAACATTATTTATTTTGTGCTGCTTAATTTAAGTAACACCAATACTTTATGGTAAAAGTGTTAAAATTTCTTAGATCAAAGCCTTCTCCTTCTATTCTGGCATCTTCATCAGTTCAATGTATATAAATATGTTAGAAATTTGGTTTGGATTTAATATTTTATAAAGTTGGCAGAATATATTTTCATATATTTTAATTTTGAAGAGTTACAAAATCATTAATAATCTTGTAGAAGATTTCGATTTCCAAATTGGTTTGGCATTCTGAACCTAAAAAACCCCAATTCATTTTGCTGGCTTCTCCTTATAATATTGATTTCTTTGTTCATTTAATGTTAAATTTTTTTCAATTTAATCAAGGGGGATTATTGAATCTCTCCATCAATATCATTTTGCAAAATTTCAAGAGGAGATTTAGGCGATATTTGGCGATCATGTTGCACAATCGGACTCTTAGACATTGTATTACTTCTCATATGCAAATTTCTACTGTAATAGGAATTCTTCTTTTCAAATTAATTAAAGTCCTTAATATCATCATTAGTTCTGTAACTAGATTTAGGATGTTAAGAACTCTCGAGAGATAATCGTTCAGAGTTTTGACAATACAACCAAGGATGCTGCAAGGCCACTAAGATGTGAATCTCTAAATATACATTAGGCAGATAATCTCTATAGGGGATTAGGGTTTAAAAGTCTCGTTATGAAATCTCGTGCCAAGTGTGATACGCTATGATCCAACTCAAATTTCCCTTTTAATATCATCTTAGTGGTGCCCAAGACACTATCCTTAAAGAAGGGAAGATTTCCAGAGAGGATACGAAATAAACATACTCCCAAGGACCATAGATCAACTTTCTCATTGTACCCACCTCCTATGAGAATTTCAGGAGCTGTATAGTATACATTTCCAGTTCTGGTCCACATGTCTACATCAATGAATTCTCTGCCATTATATTTCTTAAATCTTCTACTAACTCCAAAATCTATAATTTTAATATCTAATGAATTTTGATCGATCAAAATGTTATCTGGTTTGAGATCTCTATGAGCGACTCCTCTTTCGTGGATATGTTACAATGCCAGAAGTATGTGTCTGATGAGAATCTTGGTCTATTCTTCGCTAATTGACGTTTATACAAATACGTTAATTTGGTATGACGCATTACTTCTTCCAATGAGCGTAGATTTGAGTACTCCATCACTAAAAATAGAGCTTCTGATTGTTCATCGATGTAGCATTCATACACTTTAATTATGTATTAATGGTTGAGCATTCTTGCATTTTTGTAGGCTTCAGTAAAAGTCTTCACCAACTCAGGATCTCCACTACTAGAAATCTTGACTGCCACAATCTCCCCTGTATCTTCCTTAATTGCTTATTTCACCACGCCGTGTGCTCCCTACCCTATTCTCTCTCCCAATCTATATTTTGCTTGGAAGTCTATCTCCATCGATTCGATTTGAGGAAATGTCTAAGGAAGTCTATTGTTGGCATCCTCAATTCTAATTGCCCTTGTTCATTTATAAATAGACGTATACCTTTTTGGTTTCACTTTCGAGTATTCGATTTTCTTCTGCATCTTTGGGAACAGTTGTTATTATAAGGCATTTCTCAATTATTCCTGATTTCGCTTTTATTGCATATTTTAATTTATATAAATTATAATTGGTTAGCAATTATTGTTGTTAATTTATTAGAAAATATACATAAAATGAAATGCCACCTTATTAATAAATTTAAAATTTAAATGACAATATTTTATCTTTATAATTTTAATAATCAATTGCCCAAGTATTTTAATCTTCTTTAAACTCTTGAAATGCCCTTCTTCCTAATCAAAACCCTTATGGCTGGACTCTCCTTGTTCTGATCCTCCCTCAATAGGTGATCCTCCTCCTCCAAAAAGCAATAGGTGTCATCATTGGTCTTCAAAAACCCATCCAGGTCTTCCAGACTCCCACTCAACTAATGCAGTCTTTCAACCAAATAGGCTTTGGGAACCCCCTTGTAATTGGACAAGAGATTCAGAACTTGATCCATGTCCTCGATAGTGAATTTATCGAAATCGTTTCTGGGGAAGGTAGGATCCAATTGTTTTTTGTGTTCAACTTTCACCTTTTGCTACTTATTGATGTCGAGTTCTTCTTCCAACTTCTTTTTTTCCTTGTCCATGATTTTGGGATCCAAATTAACCACCTTCAACAATTCTCTGGGCTGCGTATTGCTAAATAACAAATATCCCACCAATCCATGCTCATTTAAATGTTAAGCAATTTGATCCATATTCTCTTGGGTTAGATATTGGAGATAATCCATATATCTAAGTTAAGTGATTTAAACAACCTATTTTTGATTGAATTGTAAGTTCTTTTGACTACTTGGCTTTCCTCAATGTCCCTGAAATTCTTAGACTGAACTATGCTGATGTCTTTGAGGGCCAGCATGATTTTGAGATCCTCCTAAAGAGTGTACGACTGATTCTTTTGTGGCACGAAATCTGGGGCTTGACTGATGTACTTTTCAAAAATTTCCCCTGGTCTCATTGGAAGAAATTTAATAAATAAAAATAATGCAAGGTTACTTGGTTGAGGGCAAAGAAACCAACAACGATTATTCTTATGAATGGTTAAAGGGCAACCCAGATTTGGTGGCGATTGAGAAGGGAATACCAATAGTACATTTCAATTCCGAAATACAAAAAAGAGATTTAGAGATGGAATTCAGAGTATGTTTAAGTTTCTAAGAAGTTGTTACGCAGATTGACAGAAACCTAATATCACAATGAAAACTTGCATGATTTTAATCCCGACATCTAGAAATTGAATAGGTATAACAATATCATACCATGTAAATAAAATTTAATCAATAGTCAAACATTCTATTGTCAAACTCAAATAGGAGGCCGAAGACGAAGAGAATCTCAAGGACACCTATATTAACGCCAATTTTATCAATGTATCCCTCCACATTCATATCTCGATTAGCTTATTAATGGTAAAGAGAAAATGATTATCGCCACCCAGGGTCCCTTGACTCAAACCTTTTCACATTTCTGGAGAATGGTGATTTAAGAAGACATGACCATGATTATGATGCTCTGTAATCTAAGAGAGAACCAAAGAGTAATTTCACCTTATTATCATTTAGGCTTAATGCGAGTAATATTGGCCAAAGAATGTTGGAGAATCCATGCTATGCGGAAACGTTCAAGTTAACTTACTTAGTTAAGATGATTTGGGAAATAACATCATCAAAAGAGTTGTTAAAGTTACCCAAGAATTGGAAGAGAAGACAGTTATTCAAATTTAATGGTGTGGGTGGCCAGATCAAGGAGTACCTTCGCCAAGTGACTTTGAAGTCATGAGAGAACTCTTGAATATGATTAATGAGAAACTGCTCTCAGATTAAAAAGTAGTTTTTCATTGCAGGTTATTCTATCTTTGATTTTATAGTGCTGGAGTAGGTCGTACAGGTACATTAATTGCCTTGGCTAATTTGATGATCCTATTAAGAGCCTACAAATCACATATCGGAGAGGACAAGTCAAGTATTTATTTAGTTAATATGGACTAGAACTTGAAGAGAATTCTGAACTTTACAGAATCTCTATCTTTGGAATTGTTCGCCGATTGAGAGAACAAAGATGGGGAATGGTCCATACTTCAGAGCAATACATATATCTATATAAATTTATTGATGAGGCTATTAGATCTATGTTTAACATATGAAATGAAAAATAAAGTTATTATTTAATTAACCAAATAGTATTTTAATAAATGTATTAGATTTCATTGATTGAACAATTTGGTTCTAAATTTTGTTTCACTCACCTTATGAACTTATTCATACTTTTTATCCATTTCTACATGTTTAATGTAGGAATTCGGATGGAAAATTTGGTCATTCAAATAAGTATAATTGGTAGTAGTAGTATTTGTGGTAAAATTTGTATTCCTACTTGTGTATTTGCTTTAATTTAATTGATGTGGTTTCATTATGTCATTCTTGGACAATTACATAGTCGATTGAGATTAGAATAGAGGAACCTTCACTGAAGCTTTAGTTGTATTGTATTATTGGAAAATGTCTCCAGTTGATTGCTTATTAGTCTCGAACAAGTATTGCCTATTATTGGCTTACGAATTCTTTATTTAAGAAGAAGGATTCTAAAAGTTTTATAAATACGAACTAGACTAAGCAGTGACCAAAGGTTTAGAGACATTGGTAACCTTGCTCCTGGGTGTAAGAGTCAGTATTTATGAAACAGTTGACGATATTTTCTAGGCTGATTCTCCAGTTAAAGCATATAATTATTAGGACCAGATATTCAATAATCCAGCCTTCTTTCTTAAGTAAGCCACGCAGGATAAGGCCAAAATCGATTAGTCATTTGAGAAGTAAATTGAATCATCTGAATATAACATGTATATATCATACCCCTAAGTACTGTGAAAGCAGTCTCTACGTATTTATTTTCTACTTCTTTGACATAATTACAAATCTGAGTCTCATTTAGATCTTTTAACTTAATATGGACTTATTATTATTCTTTGTTCTCCTTCTATTGGGATGCCGATGGTTATGCAAGACTGTCATCGTCGTCAATTACTCCAAAAGAGAGCAATGTTTCTATGCGATCTAACAAAGTGATTCTTTGCAGTTTCCAATCAAGTGATTGTATTATACTCTTCTCTGCATTTCTGAAATCTTGAGTTGTATAGTTGTTTATTTCTGGATGGGATGTCATTGATGAGTACCTCTTCAATTTACTTATGAAAGGAATCTTCTCATCTAGTTCCTAGGCTTTGGCTGCCAACATCAAAGCAGTTGCAGCATATAAATATATTTGTTCCTCATTTACTCCCTGCTTATTGAAATAGTGATCTAAGTATGTAATGGCCAAAAATTATGTGTTAGCACTCAGATTCAATCTCTCTGATGCTTATTCAATGAAATCAATAACTGGTTATCGATTTATTTGATGCTTTTAAATTATCTGAGGAGCCAATGCATTATTCAATATGTTTATCGGATTGAAAAATGCATTGTATCTCATTTTGATAGTCTTGTACACTCTTGCCTATGACTTGACTCTTTAATCGAATAATTTACATTGCTAATAAATATGCCACATTGTTAACAAATCAACTTCCCAGAATATGCGATCCTTGTGTTATGCATGCAACCAAACACATCCAGATATTAGCTATCATAATTCAATACTTATTGTTCTGTCTAACTCATATACGTTAGATTTTATTTTTTATTAATATTATTCTAATCAGAACTCTTAGAGATTATACAATTCCATCAATCTGAATGAATCTTAAATAACACCGAAATAACCGCTTTGATTACACTTCCCTTACTCAAATATTGAAGTAAATGCTTTAAAAATGAAATACTACCTTTCTAATTTTAAATCAAGTTCAATTAATCAAGTTTTAAGTTATCTAATATTCTTTTATCCCATAAAATAACTGAACTTTGGAAATTGATGAATTAATTAAAAAATAATGGTAGTATGATAAAATCTAATACATCCTGTTTGGAAATACCTTAATTATATATAAATTGAATCACATCTATATTCTTGTCTTAATATTATATAAGCAATACATTACAATCAAAAGTAATCGTATTTAATCAGCGGGAGATGTATTGCTTTATTCCATTTTTATTTAATTCTTTTTGATACTCGCAAATCTAACAAATTTCGAGAATCAATATAAATTATAGACACAACTATCTTAAGATCTGACTAAAAATTAGGATTAAAGTTTATAAATTTAATTAATTTAAGGTATATAAATATACATATATTGATACCTAAAATAGAGATTCAATTTTGATCATTCAATAGAGTAAGATGTCAAAAGTTGAAATATAACCAATTATTAATTTAGGTTTCAAAATAAATAGAATGTAGTTTCTGATCTAAGTAGAAGATTGAAACTTACTATATTTATAAGTTTATTATAAAATTATAGAGCTTCTATTTTAAGATTGCTACATAAATCGTAATTCAAATCTAATTTTCACTTACTTCTGATGATTATCCTATATGTGTAATGATAATTCTTTAGGTTCTTTTATTCATCTTGTTTATTGGAATTAGAAGAAACTATATTTTTCTTACAGTATGTTACATAAGTTTTTTATAATTCTCTTATGAAAGTACTTATCTTGAATTCTAACCTTCGATATTAAGATCTGAATAGTAATTGACATCAATTATTGTATATTCATACATTCAAATTGGAGATGTAAGCATTTTAGATTGCAGATGAAATACAATGATAAAGATATTAATTATGTGTAGTAATGATCAATTAAGAATCAATAAATGTAGCTCTATTAATTTTGGTAATAGGCTCCATCTTTTACTTTAAATCTTAATACTGAGGTTAATTAATAATCATTCAAATTATATCATCTTTCAAAATCAATTTAAATTATAGCTCCAACGCCATAAATTTGGAGATAATAATATTTCATTTTTCCACTATTTCTTTTTAGGAATGCTTCCATATTTTCAACATAATTAAAGATTACTGAGTGTAATAAGTTGGGTTTTTTAGATATATTTGACAGATATTTTTCATTATCTTAGAATAAAAATAAATAAATGATTCTAAAATTATCCCTCTTAACTAACTAAAGAGATTAAAAACGATATTCAACCAAATAAGAGATTCTTCTAAATATTTAAAATTAGTCCTAATAATACTACTTACAACAGTAGTTTTATGAATTGATAATATTTATAGGAGATGTAAAATTTAAAAATTAAATAGTATTTAAACTCATGAAAACAGCCCTTCTATCAAATACGATTGATTTCTTAATTGATATCATTTAATTAGATGGTTAAAATGAAATAGATAAAAAGTTTGTGATAGATGAGATCTAAACTTTAATAGCTTGTCAAATATGGATAGAATTTAATCTATAAAACTAATAATAAGCACTAAAATCTACACAAAAAATTGGTTGCTCGACGTCCTCATATAAGAGGAAAACCTAAAAGCAATACCTTATGGAATAGATGATTACTTATTTAAACCCATCTATTAGATTATCTCAAAGCATACATAATTCATAACTTTGGCTATTATTTATTTTTATGTATATTATTGCTCAATTATATAGAAGATCAGGATAATTTATCCGGTTTGATTAGGACTAAAATATTATTAATAATAAAAATATCGTGCATATTAAATGGGTAACACCTAAGGAAAAGAAGTACAAGTCAATTAATATATTAGTTATCTCCATAAATGAGAGAAAGAGTCCTTAAGCTATTTGCCAAATTTGATGTTGATGGTTCAAAATCGATAGAGAAAACAGAAACAATCAAATATTGGTAACATTATTAAACTAAGCCTTCAGGAAGAGCAATTTTGCAAAGCTTAATACTGAAGAGCTATTCAAATCAGTTGACACAGATAATAGTGGTACTATCTCTGAAGAAGAATGGTTAAATTTTTGGACCTCAGTATTAAGAAGTGGACATACTGAAGAAGAAATATCTGATGAAGTATTTAATTTATTGATCGTTTAGTTAGAATCAATTGAAACAGGATCATCCTGGTGTAAATTTGAAAATTTAGATAAAAAAGGTTGAATCCAATAATATTTAATAATATATTCAAAGAATTGTTTATTTGCTTAATAATTCAATCTCTTAATTCTTTAATGCATAAATAATTCAATTTATGATTCAGAGGTTTGATAACTTATTATTTGATATTAATGTTTCATTTGCTCATTTCCCTTGTCATTTTTATAGCATTTCATTTAAATTTGGAAATAATGTATTAATAATTTCTTTAATATAAATCCATAATATATTAATTTTTCTTCATTTTATTCTTTAGCATAGCACTAAATTATAAAAAGCATAAATTTTTATAATCATATGATTTTTGTTGTTATATTCATTTGCTCAGTCCAAGCTATTTCATTCCCTGAGGAATCTTGCCTAGTTTATGAATCCAAAACTGGTTTATGAATTCATAATATAAAATTGAGGAAAGAAATCCTATAAACTATAAAGAGAGTAATTAATTATTTAAGTATTTTAGTATTTATCTTTGTTTCTTAAGAAAAAAAAAACTTATTAAATACATTGATTCTTAAATCAATTGTTAAGTAATTGATATGAAAATCTTAAGTGGATGCAATTTTAGGCTTTCAAAATTCAAAAGAAACTTATTTTAGAATCATAATATGCTCTACTCATAAATTTTTTTATTTATAATTATAATTATATGAAAATTGGTCAAAAAGATTTACCTAATCAGAAACATTTAACAACTGAATAATAAAAAAACATCATTTTTATAGAGAATTTGGATAACGTAAATTATGTTAATTTAATAAGGCTATTACAGAGGACTTTTTATTTCACTAATTCAAGCAATTCGGAGACATAAGTATTATCAAATTGAAGAAGGATAAACATAAAAATATTCCATGTGGATAGGCCTTGATCACATTTTCAGATGCAGCATCAGCTGAAAAAGCAAGATAAACTTTAAACAATTAAAAACTAATCAATAATATAATCAAAGTTAAACCATATTTTAACCTTAATGATAATGAGAAAGAAGCTAATATATACATGAGGAATCTTCCGAAGTAGGTAAATGTACAAGAACTAGAATAAGAATTATCTAAATATGGTAACATCCTTTCAATTGAAGTTCGCAAGGACGCCTAAGGAAATTAGTTAAAGTAAGGCTAATTCAAGTATTCTCTAGTTATGGATATGTCTAATTTTAAAAGAAGGATGATGCTCAACTATTCCTAGAATAAATAAATTAAAACTCCTTTATTTATTAAGGTAATGAAATACACTTTGAATTATTCAAGTCCTAATCAGAGAGAGCTTAAGAATCAAATGAATTGTTCTTAAGAGGATTTTCAAATCCTCTCCCTCAAAATATTATATAACAAGATAAAACTATTGCTGCAATAGAGTATGGATGGTAAATGGTTATAAAAGATTACTTTCTAAAATAACAAAATATTCAAATCTAAAGTTGTTTTGTGAAAATAGATAAGAACACTAGATAACCTTGGGCGATGATAAAGTTTGAACTCTCTGACTAGGCAAAAGCTCAGTGTGTAATATGCGATGATTAAAGAACTCATCCATGTGTACAATCGAGTATTTCTTATGTAATTCAACTTATTCAACAATGTGATATTACATAAGCTAGTTTTTCTGAATTGAAACTCTCCTTATAAGAAATAGTCTCCATCTATGAAAATCTTGCCAATAATGTATTTGATATGTTCAGTGGAGTGAGTGATAACTTCTTTTATAACTTAAAGTATGACAAATCGCAAAGCATAGATGAAAGATAACTCTACATATAAAATATCAATGGCAATTTACACAAAGATGATATTTAAGCATTTTTATCATAATTTGGAAACGTTATTTCTGTTACGATGAAGTAAAGCACAAAACCGTATTCACAACTTTAAAACTGTATTGTTATGTATTAAACAATTCATGACGCCAAACGTGCATTATCTGAAATATACGATAGAAGAATTTCTTAAAGTGTAAATCATATTTTTAAAAATGGAATAATAAAAATAAGTATATTCTTAGGAAAGAATTTGAGATAGGAATATCAATAAGTTAAAAAAAAAAAATAGCGGTTGATTTATAAGCCTATGATGATTTAAATACATCAATCACCATTTTTCTAACCTTAAAAATCATAAAGTTTAAGCCAACCTCTTAATAAAGAACCTATAGACAATTTCTTCACATTAATAAAAAAATATTATGCAATTGAAATAATAAAGGATTAGATGAGTGATTTCTCAAAACTAACTATTTCTGATTAAAGACACATATTGGGGAACTTATTATTTTATAAAGTTTATGATAAGGTTCAGGACAAAGATGTTGCAAGACATATCGTAGGTAGATATCTTATTTTATAAATTAGGAATGCTTATTGAGCCTTCTTAATTTACAATATCGGATATTTTTGATTTTTTTGATAATGATCAAGACATTAATGAATATATATAAGATGGACTATAACTTATAAAAGAAAATCAACAAAAAATTAAATGATTCAAGATATTTAAATAAAATTATTATTGATTAATAGATTCTTTTGATTCAAAAACATTTATACTTCTTGAAGAATAATAACTTATTGATAAGAGGTTTCGCATAAATTGAATATATTTTTCTATCATATAAATTTGATTGGGTATTTCTTTAGGTCAGGTCCTTTTTTATTACATTTATGATGTTGGTTGTTAATTATATGTCAAAACCTATCATGAAATTTATAAAGCATTAAAATAACTATAATAGGTCATATGGACCCAATAATTAATTAACTATTTTATTATTCTAAGGTAATCATAAATGTAAATTGATTATTTAATAAAATTGATTCATTTTAAATCAAATTGAAAAAATAATTACTAAGTAGTGCAAATTCAGAGATGTTAAATAAAAGACAAAAAATATTATATATAAAAAATGTAATCATTTCAAATATCCTTTGTAAAAATTATTATATTGAATGTTTATAATAAGGTTATAATAAATTATTTGTAAATTTGATATCAATTATTCATTAATGAGAAATTTAAAACTTCAAAATTAAATAAATTAAATTTATTTGTTCTGTGTAATTTTATAATATACTTGTGTTGTCTTCAACTAGAATTTGCATAATTGATTGGAACTTTGATACAATGAAAATTGTTAGAATAATTAGAATTAAAGTGGATTAGTATATTTTATATTATATAATAAGTTAATTTTTGAAATGGCAAGTCGTTTTATTCAAAATTCATTTCACTAACAAGAATCTCAAAGGCCAAGTAGAGCTTTGTCAGAACACTAAAAAAGTAAAAGTGAAAAAGGGGGTCAAAAAGTACATCATAAGAGTCATGCATCTCATCACTATAATCCTTTGGTTATACCTTGTGATTGGGTCTTGGCAGAGAATCATGCTAAAGCAAGAAGGGTGGCAAGAGAATTGGAGGTTGAGTATTAATCAACATGCCCTTGTTGTGGGTATTCTATAGAGAGAACTGATTTAGAATATGATTGCGATCCATTAGAGATGAAATTCTTGGGATCTGGATTTCCATTGTTTTATATGTTTATAAAATACTGTATATTCATCTTAGTAGAATTTTGGTTATTGAAAGGGATGTTTTGTTTGGCTACAGATTTGATGGGGGATTATTGTTATAATTAAGAAAAAATAAAAGTATAGGAGCAAGCACACCACTCTATTCATGATCATTTGAACTTGCAGCATCATCATAAACATAAATCGGATAATTAAATATGTGGTGGGTCATTGTGGCATTTTGTGAGTTTGGCAAATGTATATGATAGAGAGGATATTAGAAATTTATAATCTAACTTATCTCTTGTTGTTGTATTCGCCAATATGGTTTCATTTCTGTTCTTCAGGAAGGCACAAAGAAGCATAGATATCGAGGTCGATGAATCTTAGCTGACTCCATCAGATTATACTATTTGCGTTAAGAATATTCCAAATTTGAATCAGGATTACAAGGAGGTGTTGAAGAATATATTTTAGAATTATGCTGCAGATGGAAGGGAATTATCGGTAACTAAGATTGTATTGGTGTATAATTTAGATGAGGTAATAGAATTGGAGGAATCTTTAAAGGAAATGATAAGAGAGAAATAGGAGTATTTATTGGAGAATGGGATGAATTTCACAGATTTCAAAGTCAAACAGTTGGATGAAAAATTAGAGTCTTTGGAATAAAAGATCCATTAGAAAGAACACGAGCTTTTCATTAATAAAGAAAAATTTGCAGGAATAGCTTTTATAAGTTTTTTGACTGAAGAAATGAAGTAGTTGGTGTTGTAACATAATCCTCATACATCATGGGAGAGAATCAAGGCGTTCTTTAATAATGGGTTGACAGGGGATGTTAAAGAAAAGGGTTTGATTTTTGAGGGACATAAACTATATGTAGAGGAAGCACCAGAACCTAATGATGTTGATTGGGAATTCATCCATATCTAAACTGGATAGAAGGTGAAGGCACGTGTTATTGCATGGTCGATATCTATAAGTTTTATGGCTGGTTGTTTCTTTTTGATATGGTTTTTGAGTGAGTTGGCAGAGAGAATGAATGAGTAAGTGGAAGAGTAAGAGAAAAAGGGTATTAAGGACTCATTGACTTAGACTATAGCCTTTTTAACTAGTTAGTCTATTTCTTGGACTGTGGTGTTTTTTAATAAGTTTGTTATTGGAAAGGTGTATCATTTGATAGTTGATTTGGAGAAAATATCAAATAAGACTAAATTCAATATCAGTTTTGCTAGAAAACAGTCAGTTGCTTTATTTATTAATACTGCTTTAATATCATTGGTGATTGACTTCTATTTGACAGGGAATGTAATTGGCAAAGGTGGTTTTATTTATAATGAATCTAATGTGTTCTTGCTTAATGCATTCATTCCTCCTATTGTTTGGTTTGTGGATCCTTGGAGTATCTAGAAGGATTATCAAAGGCAGAAATAATAGAAGAATGTAAAGAATTGTGTATTGACTTAATAAGAGGCAAATGAAATAATGGAAATGCCGGATTATTCTTAGGCCAAAAGATATGGCGACATAATGAAGACAATGTGGTTCACATTTTTTTATGGAGATATCATACCTTTAGGCATATTATTCAGTATTATGGGTTTAACATTGTACTATTTTGTTGATAAGTATAATGTTCTGAGGAGAAGGACAATCAAGGAATCGTTATCAAAGCATCTGAGTATAGAGATGATAGAGATGTTGGAGTTGATTATAATATTCACAGGGATTGGCAATACTGTGGTTTCAAGTATCTTGTTTGGGGAAGTCAAGTGGTAAGACTTTATTATAATCATAATTGGAATTGTGTACATTTTACTGCCAATGGAGGACATTTCTAGTGTGTTATTTCCACTTGAATAGAAGGATGAAGTCTAAACTTATTATGAGGCTGAGGAATACTTTAATACTGATTATGATAGGGAGAATCCAGTAACGAGAAGAGAGATATTACATGAGATTGCAAAGAAAAAATGAATTTTATTTTATTTATTAATGATTGTAATTAAGACAGAAGAACTTAATTATCTAATTTATACCTACTTTTTGGAACAAGGTTATTCGCACAGTGCTTTTGCTTTGATTAATGAAGTGAAAATAGATTAGCAACTTTATCGTGATGATGTTAAACCAGGTCAACTGATCAATTTATTAGAGAAGGCTTTGTTATTTTAGCAATTGCAAGACCATATTCAGATCAATTAATATTATGAATGCAAAGTGCCCCAATTACTAATACAAAAGCATGTTTGTTAATTCACAGAGAAAAAGCAGTAGGCTGAGAAGTAGGAGAGACGAGATCGTGAATTAATGATTCAGAATGCATTGATGAGGAGTCAAGAATTTGTGTCTCGCAATGGTCAAACAATGGATTTGAATGTGGAATTATAATAGGACATAATACAATTATAGGACGAGATCTTGTTGAGTGATTGGAATGCACAAAAAAACATTTTGGCAATATGTCAACTCAATTGCATTAAATTGATCCAAAACCATTAAATCATACAAATAATGCCAACAGTTGTAGGTGAATGCTTTTCCAGAGTCAAATTAATGAAGTTTGATAGATCGAGCGGCAACAATATGTTAATAGTATATGAAAATGGCGCTGCAAAAGTGATAGACACTACAATTCAAATCATTAAAATGTTCAACATCAAAAATGCAAGCAAATTAATTGACTTCCATTGGAACCTCAATTGGCCGAATTTGGTTGCTCTCATTTTTGAGAAGGATGTCGAAGTATATATATAAATAGATATTTTTAGATAGTGGACATATACAAATGCCAAACTTTGAAGTACCTAGAAAATGTGATTCATTTTGAGTGGAGACATTTTGATCACTTCATCGTTATGGACCTTAATTATTACATAAATTTAATGCAGATTGATATTGACAAACCACAATTATAATTAAAAGCAGAATTAGAGACCACTTTGATCGAATTCAACAAAAGGAAAACCCTATTAGCTTCGTTCTCAAGTACCTTAAATGTCATAAAGATATGGACATTGTAAAATGATGAGTATGTGTTCGAAATAACTGATGATCAGAAAATTTTGTAATTTTGTTGGTGCTCTTCACAAAATGCCAATTATTTAATCACACTGACATCTTAGACTCTCAATATATGGGATGTTGAATTTGGATAGATCAAATCTACTTATGAAATTGACTTCAATGTTTCTAAGATGGTTTCTATGGATCTCCTGAATGACACTCCCTAAGTGGTGTTGATTGGTGAGAAGGTTGTGCTGTACGATTTGATAAACAAGAAGAGAAGAGTGTTCAATTGCGATACTCCTAATAAAGTGCTGCGCATCAATGATGAAGAGATTCTGTTCATATTTAGGAGTAGTTACATTGTTTACAAAAAAAATTGATACATTACATAAATATATATAATTTAATATGTTTCAAAGTCAATTCGAGCAGGCTGGGAAGACATCCCAAATGTAATAGAATGTGGTGGGGGAAGTATGTAATTTTGAAAACCAATTCAATTCAAGAGTGGTGTATTCAAGGAAATTATACTAATACCTCTTAATCCAAATGATCGTTATATGTACACTATTTGAATTAAATCGCTAGCATTATTCATATATTGGGTATATGCTTCACCTTCTCTCGATTCCTACTTAGAAGGTAAGCCATGGCTATTTTGGCTTTGTCTCTTCATTTCAATAGGCACTGCTACATTGGCATTGATATTCAGAAAGGATGTTGCAGTAGTCCCCTGGAATTGGGTTGTGTTTGTCACCTTCACTCTCTCTGTTTCAGTCGTCTGCGGTACATTGGTGGCTTTGGGAGACTCAGTTATTGGTCTTTTAGTTTTCAGCAGTCTTGCAAGTAGTCAATTCAGAATTACTATATAGGCATGGTGTTTTTCTTGTTTATGTATTCATTGACAGTCAAAAGAAGACTCACCTATTAGGGCTCAATACTATTTATATCAGCTAGCATCCTCCTCATTTTTGAAATCTTCACAATCTTCACTGAGGTTTCCCTCTTTTGGTTATCTAGTGTTTCACTCTTTGCTTTCCTTTTGGCATTCCTTCTTATCTATGACACTTACACAAATGTTAAGTAAAAATATCATTTGAATTTTCTAGTTCAGGAGATCAATACGATGTCAATTAAGCCGATGAAGTGTCAGGAAGTGTGATCATCTATTGGGATGTGATCTTGCTTTTCTTGAAAATGAATGAACTTATTAAAGATTACTTGGTGAGGGAACGCAATTGAATAATATTATTAATGAAGATTATTTTATTATTGCTACCGTATCTTGCATTAAGCACAATACATCCTGAAGGTAATTTGGACTTTGTTAAGTATTGCAAATACTTCAATTACCCTGTAGAGGAGCATGTTATCTAAACAGAGGATGGCTATCTTCTTACCTATTTCAGAGTCTAAGCAAAAGGAACAAAAATGGTATCAGGCAAAAAGGTCGTTCTTCTTCAACATGGACTCTTAGATAGTAGTGATACATTCATTATTAACGATGAAGACAAGGCACCTGCCTTTTTGATCGCCAATAAAGGTTATGATGTATGGCTTGGTACTTTTTAGATTTATCTTTTATCTTAGGAAATAACAGAGGAAACAAACATGGCAGAGCTCACGTCAAAAAGAATCCCTTCTTTTGGTCATTCTGGGATTTCACATTAGAAGATTTCGCTATCTATGATCTTCCAGCAGGATTTAAATACATAGTCAATAAGACTGGTCAAAAAATTCAATACATCGGACATTCTTAAGGAACGGCTTAAATGCACATTCATTTATCTCTCTTCAAATAAAGTATTGTCAGAGACAATCTAATATAATTCATTGGAATGGGACCTGTTGCTTGGGTGACTACCAAGTATTCTCCTTTAGTTCGTCTACTTGACACCAATTTCTTGGAAGTTTTGGCAACATTTGGATTACATGAATTCATGCCTGGAGATTCATTCCTCACATCTGAAGTAGGTAGAGTAGTTTGTGGACTCATGGAGAACCTGTGTGGAGATTTGATTGGATCATTTGTTTCAGCAGATCCAGTATTAGATAACTATGATCGTTACGATGTTCTAGCCGGACATTCTCCAGCTGGTACTAGTGTTAAGAATCTTAAGCATTGGTAATAATTTACTAGAACTGGAGAATTCAAGAGATATGATTATGGAGACAAGGAGAACTTGAAGAAATATGGCACCAAGAAGGCTCCCTTGTATGATTTATCAAATATTGATGTCAAGTAACTCTTGAGTTTTATAGATTAGAATATTCTACATTGCAGGATATGATGACTTGTTGGCTGCTCCTAAAGATGTGAATCACCTATTCTCAGCTTTAGTAAATGCTCCAAATAAGGAACTTAAATTCTACGATGCTGGACATTGTTCTTTCATGTGGGGAAGACAATTGCCATATCTTGAAGATTTATGGGCTCATTTGGAATGATATATTATTAATAAAATACAGAATTGATATTTACATTTTTTGTTGAAGAAAATAAAAAAAATGTGATAATTGTTCATTTTAAGGTTTTAGAGAAGTTTTCATATGCTTACTTGCTTCTCATGCCTTCTTTAATTTAATTGGTTGCTCTAGTTAACTCTAACACTTTTCGTAATTGGATAACCAAAATTAATTTGATTATGGCTATCACAAAAAATAAGATTATTGCAACAACTTAAACAAGAACTTCAAACTTGGAATCCTGTTCAAATTATTCAGTAGTAGTCTAAAATATTGATATGGCTAAGATAAAAGTCTCATTCACAATTATTCTAAAATAATTTTCATTATAATACTTACACAGAAGTAGTTATTACTAATTTTTATGTCTGCATGTGGAATACTTGTAGCAAACTAAGTCCTTCTAAAATTATTGTAAGGCCTAAAATGAAGATTATAAAAACATGCAAAAATCAACACTGCAATAGAATCCCAATCTTAATGACTCCTTAATATGTATCCCTATACTACGCTAAATGCTAAGAGGGTGATTGAATTGAGTATTATGCTACCCATGATATAATTGTAATGCTTATTTCTTGTGTTAATTAACGTAATTGAATCTTAGGAAATAGAGAAGTCTAAAAGACGATCTGTCATTTATATTTTGTAAATTGTTATTAATAAAATTGTATAATAAATTGAATTTAAAAATACTATGTATTCTATATTAAACAATTAATAAGAAATTGACAGAAAATAGTGTCTCAAGATTTTTAGGAAGATAGACTTGGATTATCATTTAATAAATAACAATTTCAAGACATAAAATTACTACCAGAGTATCTCATCATTTAGCGCTATCGGCTAGAAGAAACTTATTTGTTAATTACATATTACTTAATTTATTTTGCAAACCAGACGCCATGAGGGAAATGGAATCAACTCGGCCTCTGTCATTCTTCATTGTGGAATTCTTGACAACAAATCTAGTCACTGATTGAGATGATGACTTGTAAATATTTCGAGTTGGTGTAATGCTCTGGAACTCTTGCTACTTCTTTAACTTCCCCATCTGAATCAGCCATTAACGATACATCCAATCATCAGTCTATACCGATTTGTCAACCATAAGGGGAGGCTCTACTTATTTGACTTAATCCGGCTGTCTCACTCTCTAAGGAGCTTGGATTCTATACAAAGGGTTCTTAGGCTTTTGGCTACTCATAGGCGGCTTTTGGTCTGAATTCTTAGAAGGGGACTCCTACAAGATTGACGCTTTTTGTGAGGCTATTGTTGATTTTAAATTACTATTGGGCTATTAAAATTTCTTCTTATTATTAGTTTCCTGTTGTTTTGATCGATTTTTCTATTTGATTGAATAGGTCTTAGGTTGAAACAATTGAACCAATTCATCATCTGATAATTCTGCCTCCGATTGACTCGAATCTGATCCTATGTCTAGGTCATCAGTCTGAGGCATCTTGCCCAATTCTTCCAACATCTACTACTGAATATCTGGCTAATTAGCTTAATTCGTGAACTCTTTAGTAGTATCTTTAACTATTTGGGACAAGGCATTGCATATACTCACACCACAATTCAAATAATCCTTTATTTAGTAATGTCTTTTCTATTGACCATAGAAACTGCATTCATAAGTATAAACCCAATTGATTTTGAGTTCTCTCCACAACTAAATCCTGGCTGTTTTATCCTTGGCACTCTCAACCCTGAATGTGCAAGAGGAATAATCCATGAAAGGATTTACTTTTGACATCAAAAGCGCAAACACCCTTTCAATAGTCTTGACTTAAGATGAGTAAGCACAACCATATACAAATGATGATTGTCTAAAATATAAACCCTCATTACTTTCTTGAATGACCATGCAAATCAACCACCAGTAATATCTGTCTCTCCTTACTAAATCCTTTAACATATTTTTTAGCATAATAAACACTCGGATGCAAATATTTGTTGGGCTTCTTCCATCTTCTATTTAGATCACTCCCTTCAAGACCACATCTATAATTTCCATTCACCACTCCATCCGAATTCATCATTGGGAATATTTTGAATATGCAATTCTGCCTCAAATACTCTGCTTAAGGATTATTGGAGGTTAGAAAGTCTATTATGCCTTGCATAACATAGGATCCTTGAGGTTCTCCAGGATGTTATCTGGCTAAAAACACTACTCCTTTTCGAAAAGCCCTCCTTTACAACGAATTCGAAGTGATAGTAAGGACTTCGCAAGTGTTTCCACCAAGTGTTGTACACAATACTTTTCGAGATAAGTATCTGAATATATAAAGTTTCAATATATTACTAATTTCTTTCTTGATCTTCCAATTAGGTGTTCAGAAATTCCAACAGATTTGTATAGGTATAAGGGTACGAATGAGCAAAGTAAACTTTGTCTCCTTCATGCTTAAATGTATAATGAAATCTTAATTGGTAGTATTTCTTCTTCAATGAGAGGGGATATTCCTTCATGAATACACTTTTAAAGTAGCTGATGTTAAATCCATCTCTACACCATTCAGTGCCTACTAATTGGTTTTCTTTTACAGAATAGACAGCTGGTTGTAAGCCTTCATTAAAGAGACTCCCAGTTTTGAGCTATTAATTAATTACTGATCAAAATACATGATTGAGGATATTGAACTAAATTGTTTAACCTGCTTTGGCTCCAGTTACACTAAAAAAGAACCATTATGTGTTGCCTCTTGTATTAATATCATTTTGAATTATGAGATCATAAACATTTTCTGCTTTCTTGAATGCACAAAATAGGTTGCCTGATTCAAAATTGGAATCAAATTATATTGAATTAGAAGGACAGGGTGTTAATTTTTAATCAAAAAGTGCTTCCCCTCTGAAGAAGACTCTTGGGTGTGCTCTTCATTTAGAATCGTCCATACCTCTTAAAATTGGCTAAGAGACTTGCAAAATATGTTCGGTCATTTGAAGTCCTTTTGCCTAAATCTAACTGGTCGAATCGTTTGTATACTAAATTTTGCTTATTCTCTTCGTAATAATCAAGGAGTGTCCTATTCTCATCAGTCACCTAAACGTCAGGAATTGAGCATTCTCGTTACGAGCTTTCCTCAATGAAGGTGGTGTAGGTCTTACAGAATTGGGGCAGTGGCCTTAAAAGATAAACAATTAATTACTTGAGAGGATATAATGATTTCACATCAATGTCAATGGTTAATTTACGAGGCAATAATTCATTGGGGGGTGCCAATTTGGTGAGTGTCTCATACACTTATAGATCATCCTCACTCGAACTGTCATTGTTATAATTATTGTTGGAATTCATTAATTTATATTATTTATTGTTAATAACTTGAAAAATAGTGAAATCTATCTCGTAACTATTCGATTATTATTAATTAATGAATAACAATTAATTCTAAACCAGATAATGGGAATAACAGTATGCCAAGCACAAAAGGTCTGTAGAGCTAATTGAACACAGAAACTACAAATTCCCCGATCAGGTTGAAGAAATTATATAAAGATGTAAAAATATAACTTCCTAATCAAGAAAAGGACGCAAACAAAAAGGTTTAAAATAGTCAGAATTTCAAACAAAAAGAAGTGCTCTCCAGAATCACAGCCTCCAACCTCATACTCTCTAAGAAGCTTTAAGAAATAGAAAAGAGAAGGCAATCCAAGTTCATGTAATATCAATTATTCAATTTAAGTGATGCTCCAATACGCTTGTCTACTAAATCTCTTAGAGAAGAAAACTATAATAAAATCAAAGTTGAAAATCATAAGCAATTTGAAAGAATTACTCAAGTTAAAGGCACACTACAAACTTAATGAATTTTATATCAATAATTTTATTAATATAATTAATGCATCTGTTTTTATGTGTAGAAAAGATTGACTTAATATTTTCTGTAGTATAAAATAAAACACTTTGAGAATGATAACTCATTAACTCTTCCATTTTAAATTAGAAAACGGTAAAACTGCCTTATGGATATTTTGTAATTGAGATTTTCCTTGTAGAATTTTCTAAGAATCTAATTATCGACATGAATTAATTATTGAAACCTTGCTGTTATTGTATTTCTGATGTTAGTCTAAATCCCTTGTGGATATACGATTACTTACTAGAGTATTGACATCTTTAGTCCTTCTCATTTCATTGATTTATTTCACCTAAAAGGATCTTGAACTCTTAGGTGAAAACATTATTGTCTTTTGAACAACCTTCTTGCTTTATATCTAAAAGTCTGCTGATCCATATTACTAGAACTTAGGTTACCTTTTAATTTAAAACTACTTGATCTTTCTCTATTTTGAAGGGATTGATATTTCTTGACTCTTTATTTAAAATGGATTAAGTTTTCCACATTCACTACATTCACAGCTTTTTCTCTTTGTTTTAGTACTGCTTTCTTGATAGGTGCAATCATTTTTTGAGGATCCTTGTTGGTATTTAAGGGGTAATGAAATTGACCTATTATTTTATCTAATTCGTCTTCCATTCTCACTCTCATTTTAACTCTATTCGCTAGGAAAGTCAGTTTTAATTTCATCTCCAAAACTTAGCTTTCTTTTGATTCTCTTCTATTTACTAAATTATATATTCTTTTATGTTGGTAAATTTGAATTTTGCTATTGAAATTAGCCGAGATTTCCACATAACTTACAATAGCAAGACTTTCTTCTAATCGGATATTCAAATTGGATTAATTTTTCTAATCATGAAGTGAGTAGTTATGACCACTATTACACTTAACTGACAACTTATATGCCATTTTATATTTTGATATCAAGATTTAATTATTATTGGACACATTTATAAACAGGTATATAAGAAATGTAATAAAATCTAAAATGCCTTTAGGTATGAAATTTAGACTTTTAATTTCTTGATTTTTTTAAAAAGAATGTTTATAAATTTTTAATAAATATCTGAGTATAATTTTGAATGATCGAAATTAAAATTAAGAATTTAGTTTTATGAAGGTAGAAAGGTCTCAAAATTATTAAATCATTAAGATGAATAAGAAATTATTTAACCATAATTTCTGACTGTGTAAGAATTATTGAGAAAATTAAAGGAAAAAGAGAAAGAAAATAACTATCATTTGTAGGAATCAAGAGTAGATTTATTTAATAAAATTAATCCAACATATTGATTATATTTTCACTTAATTAAATTATTAATTTCATGATTGTATGTGTAAAATAGATTAGATATTCTTAATATATAGTACAGTGCTCAATTTATTACCAAATTCATATAAAAGGGATGGGGCTAAATAGAGTCTTAAAGTAGATATGAATAACTTATTATGATGATAAAGAAATTAATTACAGCCATTTGAATTCATAACCTTATTTAAATTCAACAAGTTTATTTAAAATTGCATAAAGATAAGTTAGCAGAACCCTTAATTAATTATTATTATTATAATTAGGCTAAATAATTAGAAATATATAGATAATAGTGCAATGCCAGATCAGATTAAGGATTGGAAAATTGACATAATTCGATCACTTACAGCTTTGGCATTTAGACCCATATCATAAGATAGTTCTTTTATTATTGGACTGTTTTCTTGTAATTACATCCTAGATAATATAAATCGATTGGATACTTATTGACTGTTGGTCTTTCTGAGTTTTACAAGACCAAATAGAGAGCATCACAAAGTCTTTCCAATTTTTGGGCTCCTTAACCTTAAAATTCTTCCGGCAGAAATGCATTCCAAGCATTTGATATATTAAGCAGTTCCTTTAGTTGTACATTGGGTCCTATTAGAATAAAATGTGAAGCCTACCTTTAGGATCTCTACCACTTACTAGCCAGGGATGTTGCAATAATTATTCAGTGTATACCCTTTGTCTTGGATCTATTTTAAGTGTTGAACATAAAAATTGAATAAATTCAGGGCTAAATTTATCAGATGGGAGTAATTCTAGTATAGTTATTTTGGTAGGTTCAGATGCTGTCTTTTGATTCTATTCAACTAATGAAATGACTTTGGCTTCACTGTGGAGGAGACAGCAAGTGTCTTTGAGATGATCGGTATATTTAGCAATTTCCTCAATGATGATTCTTGAGCCCTCATAAATCTATTAGGCTTTGGGATGGAACTCTAGAGTTCCAATAGCACAATTTAAAACCAGCCAACCTAATTTCCAAATGTCATTGGCTCTCTCCAAAATGAAATCTTCTTGAGCAGGGAAATGAACCTTTTCACTTGAAGCCTTGCTCCATAACGATGGGGTTTCTAGGATCGTTGGATCATAAAGACTAATTGGTTGAATAAAATACCTTTGAACATCTTTGGGTTTACCAAGAATGTAGGAATTGAATAATTAATTTCCTTGGACTTAAACTCTGTATTGCAAACCTTGCCCTAATTTAACAGTGCCATCCCTAAGGAATAAAATTTGTGACGGTCCAAGGGCACCATGACATTAGGCTCCTTGTTAATGAATTTTTTGTAATCCTTAGAGGATAGGTGGTACTAGCTATTTGATACTTCTCTCTGGGAGGAAACCCATGCTCTCAAGAAGATTCTAAAATGAGAATTAATATTCACTTATAATGAACCACCATTCATGTATTCCATGACGATAGACACGTAACCTTCAGGTGTATTCCAAAAGGTAGCGTATACTTGGACATGCAAATTTGAATTGGCGAATTTGTTCTACCAAAAGGAGATCCAGTCCTTTAAGTTTTTACGAATTTCCTTGTTGTGCAATGGTTCCTAAATGTCAAAGTGAAGAATTACTTCTTTTACAACATAGAGTTTCATTGTTGGAGCATGTAACATTTTCTTGACAGGACTCTGATCACCATAGGCTAATAAGATTTAAGTGATTTTAACATCGCAATGTGCCAGTTGTTATCATGTCTTCTATGCGCATCTAACCTTGGACGAGTGTACTGATGCTAAGGCCTAATTCCTCATGAATTTTCTTTTGGTCTTTCATGAACTAACGAAAAGGTGCTAATGGATTCTTGGATTGCTAGTTGTGTTCGCGCTAGAGTTTGATTTATAATTTATGCCTTCAAGGGACTTAACATTTGGCTCACCTACTTGTACTCTTGTATTGCTTCTATGTTCTGCAGATTCTGTTGCACTTATTGTTTCTACTCTTTCTTCTACGCCAGAGGTTCTATCTATTTCTTCTGTGGCCTGAATTACACCCTTTTTAATACTTCTTATTTGCAAATGCTGGAGGCAAACGACTAATATTGATTTTTGGCTATCCCCTCTTTTGCGTTGTCTATAAGGATTGTTCATCGATCACTTCTGCCTTCTTAGGCTCCTCATTCTTAATACTGTTGAATGAGTGAGAACTCATTATTTTAGGTCCTTTCGAATCGTTCATTATATAATTATTTCAATAATTTAAAAATAACTCATCTTCCAATTAGTTACTACATCTATCCACTATTTCCGTCCTAAGCAATTTCGTTTGCTTTAACTCTTACTCATTCTACTTCCCTTCAAATCTTAGTTTCAGCAAGACCATTACCTTTTTGTAATATTATTAAATTCTATGCCCTCAATTCCATTAGTCTAAAAAGGGAGTATTACACATCACAACCTACAGTTAAACTCTATCTTTATATTTTTCTAAATTTTGTGATTCAAATTATAATTTATAATCCAAATAGATTTAGGTCATTGTAGGATGAGACAAAGCTAATTTTAATCTTCAACTTGACACATACAATTAAATCTCAACTTCACGAATTGGTAGATATTATTATATTGAAAAGCGAATGGCTCTATCCTTAACCTTAGTAAGAAATGTTAAACTGTATACCTTAGTCTTTTCAATACGAAATTTAGACTATGTTCCCTCATTAAATCTTTTTTGTTGTTGCTTCAATGTTTTGTATATCTTAAGACTGTATTCAAAGTGACTAAAAACCTATTAATTTAATATCTTATTACTCAGTAGTGCTAATTTCCTTATCTTATTATTACTTTAACATATAACTATTTACTTATCTTCCTAAAAATGGGGGTTCTGAATTTTTATTCTATTTTCAGATTTGTAATCAAAATTAATCATAGTAATTCATTCAATTTTTTAATCCATTAATAAATGACCTGTCGATTTAATTGAATTCTATAAAAATATAAAAAAATTATATATATTACAATTCGTTCAGGTATGTCTAATCAAATGTATTAATATTTTTATGACTTATAAAATAATTTATTTAATGTATTATTTCAAAGTTATTCGTTTTTATTTATTTGTGTTTCATAAAGATAATATTTATGCATATTTATTTATTCCAATCATCCAATAAACATTATGTTTGAATTTTTTCATAATAATTAGATTGATTAATTATTATTTTACAAAATTTTCATTTTATATCAAAATAAATTTATTAAATTTTGTAAACATCAATAACTAAAGTTTGGTTGATATCATTTTTTGGCTTATTATGGCTACTTAAAATATAATTATATCCTCTCATTACAATTCTTATCATATGATCAAACTCTCAATATTTTAAAAATACAATTTAAGATACACAAGTGATTTAGAATATCTCATATAGATTACAGATAATTTGGTGAATTCGCTAACCCTGCTAAATTTTGATTGAGTTAAATATTCATCATCATATATGTAAATTTGATTCATACTGGTGTTTGATTTAGAATAATTCAATTATTTAATAATAATAATAATAATCATTGTTTCTCTAACATGATATCAACAATTTCATCCAACGATAAATCCTTAAAGCATTCAACATATTCTCTTGCTTATTTCTCATCACACTACACAATTGAAATCAAGTTTTTAATTTTCTCTTCAATTTCTTCTTGTGCCTTACAGTCAGTTTATTAAGTAGTACATTCTTATTATTTTTCTTATTGAGTTTCCTATTAGGTTTCTTATTATGTTTCTAATTTTTCATCTTCGTATAAGTCTTCTTCAGGTTTCTCCTATTATTGTTATTACTAGGAGTTCTTGTGCTTCTCAATCTCTGTCTTCACGGCTCCAAAGACATCTTTGGCTAGAGAGAAGACAGTTTGCTTGATATCTTTAAAAGCAGGATCTTGGAACAATTCTTTGAATTGCTTAAAAGCTTCGTTTCCTTGGAATCCGTGACCATGGAATCCATGACCATGACCATGGAAACCTTGTCCATGAGGTCCGTGGCCATGGAATCCATGTCCATGAGGTCGTTGACCCCAATGTCCAAATTTACCCCAATGTTCTTTTCTGAATTATTCTAATTCTTCCTCTGTACTTATCTTGAAGAACTTATGATGATTATGAAGATCCTTGGCTTGACACCCTTCACACAAGTCATAATCAGGACATTCAAGACATTTGAATCTTGGTCCAACGATTGGATGGTTTTAGCATCCATCACAAGTATGGTGTTTGTGAACCATTTTATCTTGAGTAACTGGCTTTGGTTTTTAGGCTGTTACCACAAAAACTTTGATCGTTTGTATTCCTTCATCGACAAGAACCTGTAAATCCTCCTAACAACTTAGAGTTATTTAGTCATTTTCTGAGTCATTATAGGCAAGTGTGTAGTTGGAATCAATGTTTGGATATATTTTTTAGATGTGCTCCCTAATTGCTTGGAGGGTTGGGTTTTGCAATTTCAAGAGATGGATTTCGTTATCGTGAACTACTTTGATTTTCATATTAATTATTGTTATAATAAGAAATTTAGATTTATTATAAATTATATTGCACCTCGGGATCTGATTGATACCGATATAGATTGTGATCGCTAACCGAATAAATTATTATATGGAATGATCTTTCTTAGGGGGTAGATATATATTATATAGAATGTTGGATTAAATTTTCGCGGCTTGTTTTTACTTATATATATTATTTGTTTTTTATGAACATTTATATTTCAAAGAATTTGGTCAAGGAAGGGTCAAATAATTTGATTATTATTAACGCATAGTTAAGTAAAGATGTATCAAAAACATCAATAGATAATTATGAACATATATATTATTTAATAATGGATAAAAAGATAATAGCAGATGTATTCCAAAATCATTTAGATTAATTGACAAATCGTCTCATTAAAAAATGTTTTAATAAATTAGGAGGTAGAACCTTCCAGCACTCTGTGGAAAGAAGATGGTTCCCTTAAAACCACAACTGTGGCCTTAATTGTGTGGTGGCAATTATCAGCAGGTAAATGAGTTCACCTGCAAGATTTAATTATTTACTTCTAACTGTCTTTATTAAAAAATTAAAGAACAGATCGACCATCCTAAGAATGTAATATTTTAGAGAAAATATTTATAGAAAAAAGTAAAGAAAGAATAATAAGCGGAGGGAGAAAAACAAAATGTTAGTGAATTAGATACATTGTTGGTCAGTAAATCTGGAAGAAAATCAATTTAAGGATGTAATACCAAGACTTACTTTTAGATGTTATAAGGTAACAGGTGTTTTCGAAGTTCATTCTAATGGGTTTAGATATCTTCATTCAAATAATAAATAGTTGTATATTGTATTCAAGAATATTAAGCAATGTATTTATTGAAGACTTGAACAGGATATAATAGCTCCTTTACATTTCAATCTTCATTCTCATATAGCTATGGGTAGAACAAAGAAGCAAGGTGTGTAGTTCTATCTTGAGTTAGGAGGAGCAGTAGAAAACGTGGAAGGGAGAATGAAGAATAATTGAAATTATGATGATGATAGTGATGAAATAGAAGAAGAAGAGATATTGTGTAAATAGGAAGAGAATTTAAATTGCTCATTAAACAATTGAGGAGATGGGAGTAGATTTTAAGATATAATAATTAGAAAACCTTTTAGAAATCTAATATTGGAAAGGATATTGGAATGGAGAAGATTATTTTTATAGCCTACTCATAATACATTGATGAAAGTAATTGAAAGTCTAGTCTATATCTTGACATTATCTGAAGTTGAAATATGTTGTTTTGAAGGTATAATTGCAGGAATTAAATCTTTTGATTTAGTTTTTGTATTTAAGAATTATGAGAGATAGGTTTTGAGAATTGAGAGTGTCGATATGAAAGACTAAGAGGAAGTTAAAAATTTAGTTGGATAACGTATTCTTTAATATGTAATTATAGTTGAATTTGGAAGTAGCTTATGATCTAGTCTGAACAAATGTACTTGCCAATATTTTTAAAGATATACCAGGTTATGTATAGGAGGGAGATTGGACCAATATTTTGATTGAGAGCAAGGAAGGAGAGGATGATGATCCATTAATTTGAGGGTGAATTCTCACATGAATAATTAGTACATTACAAAAATTGTCTCTAAGGAAGAGGATGATTACGACGAAGAATTAAGATTTTGGATCTCGATAAAATCAGTGATTATAATGATGATGATCTGAATCTGGTAATTTACAATTTGCATTCTCTAGACAAACCAAAACGATCATAATAAGGTATAACATCATCCACGTACAATGAAATTCTGCCAAACTCACTCATTAATAAAAAAGAGTACCATCAAAAAAATGAGTATTATTTTAATTTTTATGGATTATTTCAAATACTGTCCATGGGATGGATATCGCTTCTCAGAAAATGATGTTCAATGTTTCATTTGTAGACGACCCAAGTATTAGCTGACTGTAATGTGCTTATATTTAACCTAAGTCTTACATCTAGGAAGAATAAGAACAAAAGAAATGGGAAAAAATATTGTATGAAAAACAACCTTATGATGACAATTATATTGATGAAACATTTCTTCAAAGCGTATAAAAACAAGACAACACTAACAATGGACCTGATTACAAACAACTCATCAGCAAGACTTCAGATTTAATTTTTGCAGTCAATTGTGTTGTATTCTATCTTTTGAGTTATTTCTTAATGCTACATGATATGGTCAATGATTAGTTATAACTCTACTTTTGGCTAGCCGCTGCAATCACTTGTTTGATCATGTTTTCTGTAGTCAAGAAAATGAAGACCTTGGAAATATTAAGCAATTTTAAGAGTATTGGAATTTATATTTCGATTTTGTTACTATTTGCACCTGTAATGCAAACAGTCAATCAAACCTATGCTGATAATACTATATATGTACTTACAAGTGTGGCAATCCTAATTTACATATTTTTAAAGGATTATGATTACGAAAAGGATTTCACAGAATTGGATGTCTCATAATGGGCATCATTGGTGTTTTCCAGTTTGTTGGCCTCGAGATTGCACAATGAACTCTAAGTGTTTTTGATGATATTTGCATCCAACCTCTTGTTCATTTTTGTTCCCATACTCCAGAGAAGCATTAAATAGAAGTACAACTCTGTGTTCAGAGTCATCAACTTGATTTCCACTATTGGATTGGGATTGTCATTACTATTTTTTTCATATTTCTTGGCTCTTCTATTTTTTGGATGGTAATATTATTTTAATATCTTTAACTAGTGTCTTCTTCATTACTTTTGTTTCCCCTCTGCAAATCATCTGGTTATATTAATACAAGAAGTATCAATATATTATCAAACTTCTAGTACTATTCGTGGCCCATGGGATTTACCAAATGTTAAATAATATGATTGAAATTATTAATGATTACATAAAATAAAGCCGTTCTCAACTGGAAAGAGTTCTTTATGAATGAAAATCTGCTCACTGATGCTTACAAATTCAGAGACTGGAATTAATAAAACCTTGAAATCCCCGAGAAGGAAACTTTGATTAAAGATCTTACACGCACCAGAAACGATGACCCTTACTTCAAAAAGGAGTCCACCCAACGATATCTTATGCTACTAGCCACATTTTATTGCTAACAAAACAGTGTCAATTATTAATAAGGAATGCTTGAAGTTGTTGCCCCGTTCTTGGTCATGAAAAATAGAGACTTTCCAATATAAAAATGCTATGCCTATTTTAATTCCTTCATGAATAAGTATTTCCCCAAAGTTCTCGAATGGAATGTATAAACCTCACATCTATCTTAGATTCTCAAAGGACAAAAGCAACTCGCTCATGTTCTATCTGCCATTCAATTCTGTGAAATTTTGCTTAAATATCATTGCGCCGACTTCTATAATCGAATTCTCAAGTTAGACGACTTCAACCTATCGATGGTAGTTACACCATTAATAATGACGCTGTTTGCCAAAGGTACATCGATCCAACTTGTGTTTCTGATTTTTGACGAGTACATGAAGAGACACAATCCCAATTACATCTTTTTCATGGTAGCAGCTCTATTCATGACCCAAAAATAAGTATAGAAAGTAGATAATAATAGAGGAAATTTTATCGATTGAGGATTCTGAAGAGCTATTTACCTATCTGAACAAGAAGTTGAAGCAAATACAATACGAGTCTGACGTTTAGAAATTATTTGACAGAGCTGATGAATTGTATTCTCAAACCCCAGAATCTTACGAGTAACTGATTGCATCTACATCCTTCAATGACAAAAGCGGTATATAAAACTTACTCATATTTTAGTACTAAGCGTTGAAGACATTACAGAATTAACCAATCTAAGTTAATCTTACTACTCCTAATGTCTATTCATAGAAGTTTCTGAAATGAAATCTTTGTTTGGAAAATCAAAAAAGCAGCCAACAAAAAATATATAGCTACAATTACTTGATATCAGAAAGGTAAAGAAACCTAAGTTAAGTGAATTCCTGCCCAAATAATTTATAACAAAGAAAGCTGATGGGAATTTCCATACTTGCTTAATTACGGATTCTAATCAAACTCTAGATGATGCTGTTAAAGTGGCAAATTAGCTGGTTCTTGATGGAGTTAAGCATGTTTCTATTTTAAAGGGAGGATTTAAAGTAAATTAATCTATTTATAAGCGTAGTCTTTGTCGATTTCGATTAAGTAGTAAAAGGATTGTTCAATCATGTGATGGCAATTTTATATATTTCATTATAATACGCATTTATTGTATGATATAGTAGAGTCCATAAAGGATAGAAGTAAGGTGGATGTAATGCAATCTTTGTCACGAGCTTAGTAATGAGAGTTTTAAGTTTCTTATGATTGCTTTTGAGATTAGCATATTAATTAATAACGATGCTGCCTGAATCACTTCCAATTTTAAAAGAGCTTTCCCTTGAAATGGACATGCTTAACGGGTATTATCTATTTCATCATTAGATGGATGCCCAACATACAATACCCCATAAGACTGAAATTTGAAATGAATGACGACATGTTGTGGTCAGTGTAAAGAGATTAGCTAGTTTATGTGGGACCGAGATACGTTGATTCCATGGAGATGTTCTAGAAATACTTGACAAATTGTAAGCATTACCATATATTGAAGACCAACCGACTAAGAATTAAACAGACATGATGGAGGCAATTCAAAAAAAGTAGCGCTAGCTAAGACTATTTATCAATAGACCTTAAGCGCAAAAACATTTTATATAGTTTGATTCTGATTTCGAGTCTGGGAACCTAGATTTCGCATTCTAAGTTCGTCCAAACGAGTATAATTGCTATATGAGATGTGATTCAAATTCGCGTAGCAGTCATAGTTGGTATCATTTCAGCATGGTTTCGGAGACAACACAGACAATAAAGATATGTATTTGCAATTTCAGCAAACATCGCAGCCTTTATTAAAGAGGCATGAGACCTTATATAGGAATCAATGGGGTTTGGAAGTAGGGCGGTGATAACATAGTGTTTGATCAGAAGAATCAACGATCATCAAGACTGAGTTTTGATTTGACTCTTGTGAAAGGGTAGAAAATATATGTAGCATATGGAGTGCCATATACCTATTCTTAAATGATGCAATTTATATAGCCATTGGGATTTAGTGTTTTTACTAGGACACCTGCAGGTGTAGATATTCCAATCCTCCAGTTTGGCGAGGCGAAGAGAAGAACGATAATAGTAACTGCTCGTGTTCACCCTGGAGAATCAAATAGTTCTCACATGATGGAAGGTTTTTTGAAGTATCTCATCTCTCCAGATGGTGAGTACCTCTTATAGAAGTAAATAACCATATCCATATCAAGAGTTCATAAGTTATAGCAATCCCGATGCTCAACCCTGATGGAGTGATTGCTGGCAATTTTAGAACTTGCTTACAAGGAATGGATCTGAACAGGCAATTTTCCAACCCTGATTAGAATACTGCTCCTTAAATCTATCAAATCAAAAAGTTGATCGAGAACATGAAGAGTCCTCCATTTGTGTATATGGACATGCATGGACATTCCCTCAAAAAAAACTTATTCATTTATGGACCCGAATATCCGATTTTCAGTTTAAACTACTTGAAGTGTCGAGTGTTGGCCAAATTGATGTCTGAGGCAACAGAAGTCTTTCGTTATTGGAGTGGAATTTGGAGAGTGCAACCTAATAAAAGAAATACAGCCAGAGCCATATTGAATTAAGAGTTTAAGATAGTTAACTGTTTTACGGTTGAATGTTCAAATGGATTATATTACTTGGGATCTCAATAAATTACTAAAGAGTTTGGCATTCCTGATTTTCATCAGCTGGGTCAAGAATTGGGAAAGTAAGTTCAGATATTACTTGAAAAGGAAATCAAATATATTGAATATTAGAAGGATAGACTAAAGAACCGTAAGAAGAAGAGAATAAATCCATATACTAGTTTGCTATAACAAATACAAAAGGATGAAGAAGAACATCAAGTGCAAGATGAAGATGAGTTGTTAGAAAGTGAGAGTAGTGAAGAAGAGGTAAAAAAGAGGAAAACCTTAATTCGAAAATTTCAATAGCCTAGGTAGTCTTAATTAAGACAGGAAATTGAATGCAGAAAATCATTCGTATCTGATCGAAAACCACGAAGTTAAGATAAATCCTTAGACAAATCTTAGATTTCACAAAGGCCTTTTTCACCTTACACTCCTTTTAAGAGATCTGTGTCATCATCCAGATATGTAAATTGTCCTACCAAACAATAATAATTGAAATAGAGATTGAGTAATTACGGATTTAATTGATAAATAGATATTTAATTCATTATTCATGTGTTTCCTGATTGACTGTATTGTTGAAGTTTGAATGTCCATTTCTTCTCAGCAACTCCTACTCATACTCCTATTATTCTTTTATTAATTGGAGTTGCTTCTTTCTTTCCTCTTCGATTAAGACTTGCTTGGAAGTATAGGATGGAGGAGGCTGTCTACTCCACCCTTTCTATGAATATTGACATGGAATACTTCAAATTTGTATTTCTAATAATCCTTAAGCCTGACTTATTTCCTGTCCAGATATTGAGATTATTGAAGTTGTTCCACCTAAACAGGGACTGGAACCTATTCGATTTCAGCTTCCTTTTAAATTCTCATCACATTTAGATTTTGCTTAACTTTCTACAAGTAAGATAGTTATAGCTACTTTCAAGGTATCTTCCCTGATTCTGATTTCATTTTAATAGTTCTGTTGCATTCTCCAAATTCTGGCTTCCAATGCGTTAAGAGATGCCACTTTGTCTTGGAATTCTGATTCTTCCAAAATTGAAGTTTGATCCTACTTCTATTATTCGATAGGTTTCTTTTGAAATTTCACCTTCCTTGCTTCCAACAAGCGGGTATGTTTGTCTAATTCTTGATATAGTTTTTGTAACTTGTTATTAATGGCTGCAGACGGTTTTTCTTAGGTTATCTTGACTGTCATCTTCTCGAGGGCCTTCTCCATATACGGTCTACTGATATTCAATTCTTTCTTCAAATCAGCCACTAGCAATTCAACTGGTTTCTCTCCTTAGAGCACTTACCTTCTTGTATATGGTTTATCTTTTTACTGATTGACTTGATGGTAAAATGGCAGAATTACTTTGAGGCAAATGAAAATCATCCAAATCAAATTGATCCTTAGATTTAATCTCTTCCCTGAATCGCAATCCCTTATCGCTGAGCACTACGATATCCTTTCTTGTTGCCAACTCTTGAGGTGTAAGCTTGTACAATTAATTCATTTTTTATATATATTTATATGAATTATTTCGCTTGCCCTCTTCATGATGGACACTTTCTATCACTAGTTTGCACTGACAAGTCTTGCATCGAATCATTAATTTGCCGTAAGAATGCTTGTGATCTTCTAGCTCTTTGTGAACATGCTGATCATCAATCTCATAACACCTTGCCCATCAAACTTATGCTCTAACAAGTAGACGAGGCTGCCAACAACAACTCCGATGCCACTCAATAGAGTGTGATGGATGTTTCCATTTTCTTGGATAAATCCTATAATGAATGTGTTCGAATAGTAAAACAAAGTTATAAATTGATAGGTGAATCGATTCAATGAATAAATACAAAATATTTCAAAGCAGTTGTCGAAGAGAGTAGAAACCTATTATCTTGATCTAAAAAATCAAATACGGAATTTTTCACTTTCCAAGACTCCTATTCATTTCTTGCTTGATTCTCTCAACATCCCATCAGATTTGCCAGAATTCAAAAAGAATATCGAGTAAGTTTCAAATAATCATCACTAGCTAAATTTTAGAGTAATATTCCTTTGGAAATGGCATTGCTGTAAGACAAAGTATAAATTCAGCAATTATGGTTGCTTGCAAGTCGCAGATTACTCAGCTCAACGATTAATTGCAGGACATTTAAATTGATATCGATAGTAAAGTTGGAATTCTGAGTAGCATTTTCAGAGCACAGCCTGTTACTGCTGCAGAAGTAGTGTAATCAATTGCGTTTCAATTCTCATAAAAATTCAAAGGAGCCAATATTGGTTTGAGTGGCCAGAACATGATTGCTGAATAAAAGACTTCGGAATCCAATGGATAGCGATTCATCATTTGTGAACCTTGTGTACCCAAAAATGGAGTTTACAAATTTGGATTTAAGATCATCAAATATGCAGGATGGATTGGAGTGGGGGTTTGTCACAGAGACATCATTGCGAGTGCCAATTACAAATTCAACTACACCAACATAGGCCATGGGTACACTTTTATCATTAACATGCAGATCGTATTTGATATCCAACAATGCCTACTCTTGGTCTCACTTGCAGAAAGACTTGAATTCAGCACACAAGTCCTTCGATTTTGGAGTGGGCGACGTTATTGTTATTGAGGTTGACATCCCGAAGAAGAAAATTACTTGGTGGAAGAAGAAAACCCAATTGAAGTTTGTAAGAGAATACACATTCTATTTTTTAGTCCATGAACTTGGATACGAACTTAGACTTGTATCCCTGTGCCAACTTATGCAGTCCAGGGGATACTGTTGAAATTGTCAATAAGGTTGAGTCTTGATTTCATAATGTGATATATATAATAAAATCAGCAACTTGTAAACTTGGGATTCACAAACACTGTATTGTTATGCTTTGCATTTGAATATTCAGATATCTGAGTAGCTCTCATATTGAAATTCTTTCTCGTAACTTCCGGATTCAAAAGTGAGTTCACCTCATAATGACTAGCATTGTGCTCCTTATTGTAGAATGTGGTAGTTAGGTTGCCTCTCCATTTATTCTAAAATCATTAGACACAAAATACATCAGAATATTTACTAGTATTCCAAATGTCATTCGTATCAGTAACCTTGAATTGCAAGTTCACCTTCTTCTATTGACTCTGAGACATCTGTTGAGACTGTCCAAAACTGTATTGCTGTCTGATTTTATCCAATTCTTCAAGAAATTCTTCACGATAAGGTTCCATTTAACTCATTTTAATATTATTTATTTTAATATATTAAATTAATTATTTCTATAAACAAATATCACTAAGTTCATATTGACAATATATTATCATTTTAATAGGTTGAATGCAATGAAATTAAGAAAGCCAATATAAAGTTATAGTTTTTATACTAAATAATCTGTTTGATCAATTGAATTCAAATGTTGTCAAGAAATAGCATGAAAGATTGGCTTTCATTATGTTTTTAAATAGCCAATTATATATTAATTGATAATAGTATTTAATTATATTATAGAGGCTCAAATTCTTTAATTAATTATTTAATTCATGTAAAAATAAGGTTCATGTTCGCATTTTTCAAAGTACAGGCTTGAATAAATTGGGAATTTAATCAAGACTAATTTTACATATTGTGATAATGCTAAGAGGTAATAATGTGAGAGCGATATTGAAAAATGGTTGTGCATAGAATGCGGATTTTTTGGATGTAGCAGAAATAGTGATAACCAATGTTCATTTAAACACAATCAATAATCTAATCATCCACTTTCTATATCAGTCAATTCATTCGCTATTTGGTGTTATGTTTGTGATAATGATTTAGAAACAATATAGGAGGAAACTGAAA
This sequence comes from Paramecium octaurelia, assembly GCA_905182995.1. Taxonomy (NCBI): domain Eukaryota; phylum Ciliophora; class Oligohymenophorea; order Peniculida; family Parameciidae; genus Paramecium; species Paramecium octaurelia. The sequence continues at coordinate 165,692 of CAJJDP010000107.1, forward strand.
ACAAGGGGTAGAAAGAGAAAATCTCTAAATTTGTTGATAGCATGAAAAATCTCCTGTTCAAAAAAATTAAACAAAACAAACCAACTCAAACAATTTAATAATTCTAGCAAGTCTAACAATAATAATAATAATAACCCTAAACTCTGAGTCAAGAAATTAAACAGCAAACCACTTAACCATTGAATTACACACCCAAGCAAGTGTTTGGATTGAGGAATTTGGGGAATACTTGCTTTTTCAATTCTGTTATGTAATGTTTAAATGCAACGGAGAGTTTAAATTCATTCTATTTGGACCATAAGAAGTTTAACTTCTCTTCTTATAGTTAAAATGTAGATAACGACGAGGATGATGATTGGACCACAGTTGAGAACAATAAATAAGTTAAATAATAAGTGAGACCCAAGAGTTCAAAATTATCTATCAATTAGATATATTAGAATTTCCTATTAAATAGTAGGAAGAGTAAAGGATTAGTGGATCCTGTGGACTTATTCAAATCGATATAGGCAGTGTAAAATTATTCTAATTATCGATAGATAGGGGAGATTCAGATCGATGGCTCAATAAGATGCATCAGAATTACTTAGGTGTTTATTGGATGCTTTGTCAACAGGAGAGGAAAACACTCATATAGGGAGAATCAATAAAGCTAAAACTAATGGTAAACCCAAGAGGACGATTGTTGAAAATGTATTTGGAAGCTATTTGTGCAATTACTGTAAGAATTCAGCTCATTATTATTAGTGGAATGCTTGGATTGTGGATTCATCAGTAGGACATTTGATTTCTGTCTTGATTACACTGTTCAAATTAGAAAACCTAAGGGTCTTATTAATTAGAGATTTCAAGAGGAATACTAAGAGATCACCAGTGAAGAATTAAAGGATGTCAATGTTCCCTATTTGCATAACTCAATTTTGGTTCAAAAAAACAATAACCCACCAAAGATCGATCAATAAAAGTAAAATAATCTAAGTGTTATTGATTGTCTGGATGCTTTTACTGAATATGAGGAATTGAACCAAAAGAACAATTTCTTTAAATGTGAGTAGTGTGCAAAGCAAGGGAAAAAGTCAGGAAGAGCTTTAAGAAAGTTCTTCTTATACGATTTACCTTAAGTGGCCACAATCATTTTGAAGAGATTCCAATAGAAATCAGCAGGTAGATTTGAGAAGGTCTCGGAGTAAGTTGATATTCCAGAAACCATCTATCTAGAGGACTATACTATTTTAAAGGGAGAACCAAGCCAGACGGTTGAAGAAATAAAGACCTAGAAGTTTCCATATCGATTGTACGGAGTGGTCGTTCATCAAGGTACTATGACAGGTGGACATTACATATCCTACGTGAAGCACAAAGAAAACAATCAAGATCATTGGTTCTATTTTAGTGATAGCAATTTCAAAGAGGTCTCTCTTAAATAGGCTCTCAGCAATCAAGCTTATATTTTATTTTACGAAAGAGTCTGATAATAATTTATTGTTAAAATTATTATGTTATTTGAAAGTTCCATTAGGTCTGGAGATCCTCGTCTTACCAATAGGAATAAATAAGGATTGGCCACCGAAGTATCGAATGCCTATGACAATTCATTTAATGGCAGAGTAATCTATGCCAGAAACCTATTCTCTAAGTTATTCCTTCAATTAGTTATTGTTTGTATTTGTAGACAATAGACTAGGCATTTATGTGTGGATAGTGCATGCTTTGCCAGATCTAGATCACTTCTTAGAAAATACCTAATGGATATTTTGGTTAAGTTTAGGGATTTGTATAGGAATATCAATACTAGCCTTTATTTACAGGAATCACATTAAGACTGCCCCAACAAATTGGTTAGTGTTCTTATTATTTACTCTATCTTTGGCCTCAGTATGTGGATGCTTAGTGGCATTTGGTAACTCATAAGTTGGATTATTAATTTTCGTGAATTTTGCAAGTATGAATCTAACATAATGAATAGGTCTAATATTCTTTTTATTTTTGTATTCATCGACTGTAAGAAGAAAGATTACTTATTCTGGAGCAGTCCTTTTTGTATCTGCGGGGATATTGATTGTGTTTGAGATGTTTACAATCTTTAGCTAAATCTCATTATTTTGGATCATGGTCATCTCTTTGTCCTCATTTTTGTTTGCATTTATGTTGCTTTACGATACGTATTCTAATTTGAAGTAATTATATAGCATTTATTTTATAGTTCTGAAGATTCTTATGATATCAATACAGCAGATGATGTGAGTGGTAGTGTAACTATATATTGGGATATTGTATTGTTATTTTTGAAGATGACAGAACTCATCAAAGATAATCTATTTAACAGACATGATTGATAAATATTTCATAACAGAATAATATTATATATAATAAGTTTCAATGGAATAAATCAAAATTTGTATTTCAAGTCTCTAGGAATTTTAGTTTAATCTGCATAAAGTATTGGATAAACTGAAAAACGAGAAGTATAGATATTCTAAAATTTTAAAGTGATCTTGCTATTACTTTCCTTTAATTTGCTGATGAAATATTTCAAAGTAATGAAAGCTTATTGAAGAAATATCTTCTGTTAATGGTATGATTTAGCGCATATAAAATCATAGATAATTAGGGATGCAGTTTATTCGAATCCAATTGGTTCTGTGACAAATAAATTAGCTAGCAATAATTCCCTTTTGAACTATTTATAGGAGGTAGTTATGTTTCAACCAGGTTCTGATGATGAATACAAAGGCATTTATCGATTTGAAAATGATAGTAATTGACATTACTATTAACTTGTTAGTTCCATAAATAGCTATTAAATACTTCAATTTGATATTGGAACTCATTAAATACTTGGCTGAAAAATACCCTGTCTCGTAAAGCAAAAAACCTACTAAGTTTAAAATTCTGTACGACAGATTGATTCAATAGAGAATAATCTTTCCTAAATATAACCGGGAATTAACAGCGGATGTTAATGAAATAGAAGAGGCAGCTGAAGAGAGCTAACCTGTTAAAAGACATCAAGTATAGTAAATGGAACCGAGTAGGGAAAGTGGCATCAAACAATTGGAGGAATTATAACTCGAAATGACTGAGTAAATTGAAACGATTTGGGATATGCTTTACGATTAAAATTGTAATCCAGAAGGAGCAAAAGACAGTACATAAAAATTATGATTTTAGTGTTGCAGTTCTATTGTGATACTTTTAAGGAGAGTGATGCCAAATTACAATAATTGGAATATGAATTATCCGACAAATTGAATCAATAACAAAAAGACTAGATTGAAATATTGTGCAATTTCATAAAGATTTTTAATTTGAAGTTTAATCATTTTGAAAGAAACAAAACTAAGAATGGGTTCTTGGAATTTCAACATGCCGTTTTAACAGAGGCTAGCAAAATTACAAAAAAAAATTACACTCCATCTGATGCCTATCAAAAATCAAAGATACAACCTCTTTCCTCTACCAGATAAATTGGTCAAGATGATACTCAAGATGTAGCCAAATCGAATGATCTCACTTAAATTCACGCAAAAGAAAAAGTTGTATCTCAAATTAATTTTTAAGCCTAGTCAGATTTATAAAAATAACATGATTAATAAATTATGTAAGATAATTCTAAATAAGTTGATAAATTGAAAGGCCCTTCATAGTCTTAATATAATTAATATGATGATTATGATAGCTTCAATCAGTAAAATTAATTTGAATAATAACAGTATGACTAACAATTTTAATTGAATTAATAATAACAACAATAGGATTATTAATACTTCTAGGAGAAACCCTAATAAAACTCATTTTAACCAGTAAACTAAAATAACCCTCATTAATTAGAAACTGATTATTAGCAATTTGAGCACAAAATTCCATAATAACACTAAAATTACTTTTCTTAAGATTATTATTAATAACCTATAAAATAGGAATGGGGTTCAAGTAATATGGAATAGTATTAGGATTAGTTCAATTAGAAACCAATTGGAATGAAATTAACTTTTGGAAATGGAACTGATTTAGAATAAGATTAGATGGATAAGGGATCGAGTTAAGTGTAATTTAAGGAGATCAGACATTCGGAAGAGTAAAAATACTAACAATATCAAAATGATTATTCAGGTTAGCAATTGAATTCTCAATCACTTGAACTCTACCAAAAATTAAGTAGATCAGGATATTCATTACAAATGATTGATATTTGGAAGAGGACTTGCTTATCGGGGTAGGGCAATTTATTTGAGAATGAGTTAATTAGAGTGTATTGTACATTTGAGTTTTAGTATCAAGTCTTAAATGGTAAAAATTATCTAAAAATATCATTGTTTATTTTCAATAAGTCAGAGCAGAATTGGCCCATAAATATCAAGTTTCAAGGGGATAGATGTAATTATGAATTTATTACAATCAGCAACGAAATTCTGGATAAAGTAGGACAATAGAAAGGTTCTGGAACGAGAGTTGCAGTACTTAATAATGGTTGATGAATGCAAAGAGCCTATTAATTGTAAGATACAGATTGAGAATAAGTTCTTTAATGTGTTGTTACCAACAAATCAGTTTAATTTTATAGATTTACTTGATTTGAGGCCAGAGATTATGCAGATAAAAGTGAAGGATGTTCAGTTCTATAAAAGTCAGCGTTTTAGATTGCAGGTTGGTTTGGAGACGTTGAAGAAACTTCGATTTGCAGAAGTGAGTAATTATTATGGTAATGGATTGATACTAAATAGGGGCGGCTTATGGGAATAACGAGTACATAAAAGTGGTGATGGTAGATAAAAACATATGGATTATTGAGGCTACCGATTAATAGCTCATTCCATAATTATTATTTTTGTTTTCTTGAGTTTAATTTCAATATTTTATTAATATATTTATGGGATTATAAATAATAAAAAAAGAAATGTTTTTTTTACTCTTATATGGTGTCATGTATTGAAATTTATTTATTAAGAGCTTTTTGGCCATGAGCTTATTAATGATAGGCTTGTACGAGTACAATGGGATGTTCTATTTGTTTGAGTGGGTTTGGTTATTGTTTTTTGGGAAGATTTTATCGATTGTATTTTTAATAAATGAGGGATCAATCGACGAAGAAGAGAGGGAATAGCTGCTTGAAAAAGAGATTAGTGAGCACAAATAGACATATATACCATTCAAGCTATACGCAATAAATGCATCAATACAAGCAGCAGACATATTTCTGATATGTATTGAATTATTCTATATGAACTTCGGATTGTTCATAATAGTAAGTTAAAATGATTAAAGTAGTGTTAAGGGATTGTGTTTGTATTCTACACCATATACATGAATAAGCATGATTAGCTAAAAATAATATATGCAGGTGTTGTGCTATTGACAGGTATTTTCTCCCTTGCATTGGATACGGACGGGAATCACGAGTGTTACATAGGGTTGATAGCTACTCTGCTTCAGATAGGGACCAACATTTACGCAATCAAATTGAAGGAAGAGTTTATGTGTTAGTAAAAGAGAATTCTTAATAAAATTGTAGATATGTGTTTCAGCATCCCAAATACATTGCCTACTCTGGTGTAGTTTAGTTCTTGATATGGTGTGTTGTTCTGGTGATAGTGAACTTTATACCTTGTTATGAAACTGTAAGTTTTAATAATAAGAAATGTCAAAGCTCTTTAGGCAATATTAAGGGATTCTTCGAGGAAACCTTTTCATAGCAATATGAGACAGAAAACAATCACACGAATATTGTAACCAAATATTTATATTGACAAGACCTATCCAGTTATAGTATTTGTGATTTTGATATTAGTGAGTTCAGCCATTAGTTACATGGACAACAAAATAACTATGAAACAATAATCAGATAAGAAAGAGATTATTTAATAATTTGTGTTTTTTCCCTTATGGATTTGGATATACTCTGATCCTAGAAACAGAACTTTGTTTGTGTTTTGTATATTGTTCTTCATTTTGCAATGGCTAATGGGACTCTACATAGTAAATGATTGAATAATAAAGTATAGATATTTCAAGACAAGAAGACAGGCAAAAGAGAATAGGAATATGATGATTTAGATTCGGAGTTTTCATGATTAAGATTGTAATTTTTTTGTAATGAATCATACCACTCAATAATCATAATATCCCATATAAAATGGCACTCTCAACATCAGCATAGAAGGATTGTAGCCATAAATCTTGGTTCTCTTCACGATTTTCTCAAGTCTAGGTCCTCCAGTTCTGATTTCATTGAAGCAATCCTAACAAAAATCTACCAAAGCCTAACCATAAATTCAATATTCATTACCAAATCAGTGAGTTTTCCTGGTAAACAATTTAAGACGATGTATCTGAAGCCTTTAACATCTCCGTCACATCCATTGCAATCCAAGGCATGATTTTGAGTGTATTGATCTCCTCTTTTGACTTTTTGGTTGTTTCCCACTCTATACACATCAATATCATTTAACACAGACTTGTCAACAAGGGGAGCATTGAAGAAGATCAGATTGTCTTGAACTCTGAATTTCTTATAGCCAGCAGCTTTAGGATCGACAACCTCTGCACATTTGACACAATAGAATTCATCAGAGAACGGACTGTAATATTGTTAGGTTTGATCATTGAGTTCATTTTGACATAGTTTGCATGCCTTTCCAGGGAATAACAGATTCAATGTTCTTTGAACAGTTTGGTTGACTTAGAAGTTGGATAAGGGAACAACCTTATTCAATAAAGCAAGAAATGCATCAAGATACTTCTACTTGCCTTCTCTAATTGTGTACTCAATGATGGGAGCAAATCTAACTACTTTCTCTCCTTGATCGATTTCTTTGAAGATGAAACTAAGTGAGAATTATCGCTTGTTGCTGAGTTATGACAATTTCTTTCTAGCATCTGAATACAAGAATTGAGTGATCTCACTATATTCGTCATCATTCAATGGTCCCTTCTAATTTAGACTTTCAATTGATTCTTCAATATAGGATGTGATGACTGATTCTATATCCTCAACCTATGATTGAATTCTGATCGATCCAACTTTGTCTACTACAATGAAATGTGGGAATGATTTCACATTGTATTAAACCTAATCAGCTTGATTCTCATCTCTTGGGAAATAGAATTCAACAACCTCTTCGATGCCTTGGTTCTTCAAGAGGAAGAGTTCATAAGCTTCCTATTTATGTTTACTCAAAGCAACCAACCTGACTTTGTCCTTAAATTTCTCCTCATTAACTAATAACACCTTAAGAATTTAAGTGAACTATCTATTGCATTATTGGTTGTCATCCCAATACATCACAATCAAAACTTAATCATCTTTATGTTCAATATCAACCACTTGATCTTTACCGAAGGGATGATAGTTTTGTATTGTTTGGAATGGTTATCCTAAACTCAATTCCAAACCAGATTTCAAACAATCTGTCAACTCATTGACTCTATCAAAAATCAATCTCTTGTCTTCCTCCTACTCCTCATCATTATCAGAATCATCATCACTATCATCTATTTCTTATTAATATTTCTTGAAGATAGGCAACACCTAAGTGTAGATCGTCTGATATTCCTTAAATGTTAGATTCTGAATTGCTTTCTTTGACACTACTTTGACATCAGGTTGGAATTCTTCCTTATCATGAACGTAATTGAAATATTCAGATCTTATTGTATATTCCTAAATAACTTTATAATTCTTCTTAAGAACATCCTAAAATCCACTTGTAATCATGTCTAACATTCCTGTTGGATCCTTAACTATGGATCTCTTCACCTGAACATTGTCTTTTCCTAATACAGCTGTCACATTATTTAAGAACAATTTAATAGCTTATGTAGATTGCACTGAAACCTCATAAGATACTTTAAGATGACTTCTCTCTACAATTTCTTTAGAACCATCTTAAGCAATCTTATAACATTTAGTTAAAGATAGTCTGATAAAATCACTTTTAGCAAAACTTTTATTTTAAGACAATAGATCTGCAATTTATTAAGTCAATGCCTTCTTGATGAATCTGAAGGTTTATTAATCAAGAAGTTCTCTGTATTTTCCATCATCCTCACTTTCTGATCCTGCTTCCCAATAAGTCTTAATGATGTTCTCCACTTCCCTGGCCTTACGAGTCACTTCAATCACTTCATTCTCCTTTCCTACCACTGCAATCTTTGGAAGGTAATTCAATTCCATGGCTCTCTGAAAAGCATTCGAGGAATCCCAACCCAAAGAATAGCGATAGTGTTGAAACTGAGTCAATTGATTGTTCTTAAGGTGATTCTTGAAATTGTTGGCATCATCATCCAAAGATACAGCTATAGGGTTTATTTGCAATTTCAGATTTTAATTCAAACTTAACCAATTATTGAGTTCATTCAAACTTCTTGTTGACTTCTCATTCTCAGATGACTAAACAATAATGGTGTCATTCTTACCCAAAAAACAATTAAATCTGTTGACCCTTGTTTAGTTTTGAAGCTTCCTTTCTTTGTCTCGAAAGTGTTCAAATCCAAACTTTCTACTCCATTTATTGTTCCAAATTAGAATCCTGCCTTGATCTTAGGCTTAATGCTCTCCTTAAAGTTCTCGAATTGTTTAATCACATCCATATTGTTACCATAAGTGGCTTAATCCAAAGCATCGCAGAACTCATCGTACTTGGCTGTCTGCTCCAATTTAAATCTATTGGATGACTTCAGCAGTATTCTTTACACTAAACTATAATATGCGGTTATTCGCAAAGCAATACCCCTTTCTTTTCAACACCTCCCATTTCTTTTATCTCTCTATCTTAAAACTTTCAGGTATCAGATGGCGAACTTTGTTTAGGATTTAAAGATCCACAGGCTATTCTTGCGACATGTGTTTTAATTATTTTATTTTATGTATTCTAGATATCCAAAATATCCATTAGACTCTCTCCTTCCCTTCAACCAAATGCAATATCCATTTCACTCCAAATCCTTATGCTCATCCCTCCTTCCTCCTCCTCGATATTAGAGTGACATGATCGATACAGCAACACAAATCACCATCTCAAATAAAAGATTCCTAATTGGACTCGATCCTAAATTAATTCTAATTCAATTCGAATTGGACCCACAACATAATCACAATATGAAGTTGTACTATAATAGGGCTCATTCTTTTAAGGTATCAATTTCTATTTATAAAATAAAGAAATTCATGAATCACCATAAAATTATATAAAATTATTAATTAGAAAAATCTTCCGTGCTTTGCATCTCTATCATATTTATATCATTTGCTTAATAATTACTTTATTCTGCATTATAGCATACGTTATCTGGACATTTAGAATTAATTCGTTTTTGTTAATCAAAAAAAATATATTTATTAAGGAAATAGATCAATAATATAAAGTGTTTTTCATTAAAAATACCCATGAACATTAAAAAAATTAATGGGAAAGAACCTTTAAAATAATAGTATAGGCTTAAATTTGATATTAATCAAAGAACAGTTAAAAATGTGTGAGGTTTAAAGTAAATAAACAAAAAAATAATATTTGAAGGTGAAGGTGGAATTCTTAACATGTAAAGTCTGTAAAGTACTTTGGAGGTAGTAAAATTATTATAACAACTTCAGGATAGATAGTGAAGTTTGAAATATCTAAAAACAAAATAATATGTATAGTAACTATGATTCAGAATGAAGAAGTGTTAAGAAAACAAGTTGTATGAACTCTATAATATTTAAGTATATTGCAACATTAAAGATGAAGATTAGATAAATTAAGATGGTCAAATTTATTGGTTTTATTATGTAAACCATACGTCAAGTGATAATAGGGAGTTACAATTTTAAGAGGGATATTGTAGACCTGTAAAGTCTGTTAAATTTATTGATTATGAAAGCTTAATTAGCTGTTAATGATGTCTCCGCATTTGCAATTAAACTTATTTAAATTATTTTTTGTAAATGATTACTTTTAAACAGGTATTTAACTTTAAAAATATATATATATATCAATTTTTAAACACTTCTACAAATTGCTTAGTTTGATCATGCAATTCTTCAATTTGATGTTTGACTGTTTCATCATTGACATCTTCTAGTACATACTTGATTATTATATTGTTTTATTACATCTCTATCTCCATCATCTGTAAAGTCTGTATATTTGATTTATCCATCGTCTTCAAGAGCATATGTGATTTTGAGATGATAACCCATTCTCTTTTTTCCTCGACTCAAGTATAAATGAGCTTCTCCTTCAACTGACTCTACGGCTGAAATCTTGGTTTATCCAATTTTCATCTAAAAACCTTAATTAGCTATAATACTCCGATAATGTTCTCTAATGATTTTTTAATGTCACTCATGGGGACTTTCTTCTCTTCCCAAGTTCCTGAGACATTCCATTGTGATCCTATTGTTTAAGGTTATTAAACTTAGGAGGGATCTTCTACCTTTTTAGGTTGACAATCAATTTTAGGATGATTGGGATCATGTTTAACCCAATAAGTATATGAATGCTCCTTCTTTGGATTGTCCATTTAAATTTCCAGAATATTTATAAATTAATTATTAATAAAGTAAACATTCATCATTAACAATCACCTCTTAATTGCTATACATAATTGTACCTAAAATTCAATTACTAGTTACCTTCTTTGAATTTTCTCCTTGTCCCTAATTTATTCCAAATTATAACTAAATTTGTCTCCTTTCTCATTGACGAAAAGGATGTTTTCATTCGGTGATATGACAATGACAGTTTTATCGATAAAATCTGCCTGGATCACCCCATTTGACAGTTTCAAAAGAAGAGCATTTCTTGTTTTAAGGAATTTATGAACGAAAATTGTTGAGATTTGTGAATTGGAAATGGTATTATTCTCATCAACACCTAAATACTGAGTAAACTTTTGGAGTAAAGTGACTTTTTTGTTTAAATCTTGTGGATAATTTTCAAATTCATAACTTGACTTCTGATTACAGCTATCGAAATAATTGAATTCCAATCTATTGCATTGAATAATTTTGGTGGAATCATTAAATAGAACTCCAGAATGATGATTCGATAGCACATAGCCAATACCATATTTGCTTTGATAATCACAACATTTGATAACATATACGACATCATTCTCTTTACTCTAAGTTATAATAGAACACTTACTAACTCCTGTTACTCATTATTCTCCAAAGTTTGTTCTTATTGTTTCTTAGTCTATTGTTTTTCACTCAAGTAGTTAATCCCTTCAGTCAAGGCTAAGATTTAAATAAGCAATTACTCTTGATGCGTTCAGCTTGAGTCATTTTGAATTGAGTAGAAAATAGGTTATTCATCTTGGGAATTTAGGAAGTGGATTTGACTGAAACTAACTCAGGTTGTAATTGCTTGGAGTTGAGCATAGATGCCTACGAGTATTGAGACAACCATGCTGCAGTTGGTGGACTAAGCAGTTGCGAAATATGAGTAGTTTTAGGAATGGGATTCGATGTCATAAAAGGATGAGCGAGAATTTCATCCAATGTTAATCTTTTGGAGGGATCCAGAATAAGTATTCTGGAGATCAAATTTCTAGCATTTTCAGATATCTGAATATGATCTGGAAAATTGAATTGACATTGAGATATTTTAGTATAAGTAGTCTTAACATCTGATGTCTCAAAGGGGGGTTTCCCTATTAAGAGTGTATAGATTATCACACCAACTGACCAGATGTCTGCTTGGTATGAATGTCCCATCCTTTCATCCAATATCTCAGGTGCTATGTAATTTGGTGTCCCGCATATAGTATGTCTTCTCTATCCATCATAATCTAATTTGGTGGCCAAACCAAAATCCCCCAGTTTCAATTCCATCTTATCATTTATAAATAGGTTGCCTAACTTCAGATCTCGATGAAGCACTCTATGAGAATGAATGTATTTCAATGCCCCTATCAATTATTTCAAGTAACATTGCACTTCTATTTGAGTGATTCTCCTCCTTCTCTTTAACAACTCATTCAGAGTCTAAAATAATTACAATAAATTCAATCACTTGATTTTAGCACAGTTCTAAAAGAATGTATACATTTTCATTGTCCTCGAATACATCTTCGAATTACACTATATTCTAATGGTGAAGTGATTTATGAAGCTTAATTTCAGTAATTAACTACGAATTATTCCACTATCATACCTTTGCCCTTGTTCTCCCCTTCTTTAAAGTGCTTTTAGCAATAATCTTGGCAGCCAACACTTTCTTGCTTTCTATGGAAGTTACTTCATAGCATTTAGCAAAGCCACCCTTCCCTAACACCTTTCCCTTCTGGTATCTACGATATGCAGTCTCGCCATCAGCCTTCTAATATCTTTCTTCTATTATAGTATTTTCAATTTGCTGTTATTCTTCCATTTAAATTAATAATTAAAAAAATAATTAGACCAATTCAATTTCCATAAAATCGTCACTCTCCAATATTCTTCCCCAAGTCCTTCTTAAAGCCATACTAAATCAGCGTCATCATCAACGTTGAATCTATATCCTTTAACAACATATGTCTTATACTCTAATAATTGCAAAATTAAAATATAGAATTATAAGTTCTCTCTTATATTCTCATTAATAATGTAAAAAATTGACAATTTAGAACCCACTCAAGCTATAGCCACTCATTTTCTTGATATCTCCAATATTGAACAATTAGTTTAGTACTTAGAGAAACTGCACTAATAACCCAAAGTGGAAAAACATCATACAGCCTTACTACTAAATTGCTACATTAAACTAAGGCAATTCGACAATTTTATAGAGAAAATAGAAAAGTATGGATTCGAAAGTGAACTATTTGATATTGAAACAGCAATAAGAGAATGTCGATCATCCAATTATCTTGATATTGCATTAAAAATGGCATCGAAGAAAAATATCTATTAGGCTTGTCTCTAAATATATATTTTTGACAAAGCAGAATGCGGAGCTGCACTAGAATATATTAGAGATACAATAATATTAGAAGAGAAAGTAATTCACACATTTTCATATAGTCTAGGCTAATTATTTGAAGGAATTCGGTCTTGAGTTAATGAGGAGTGAACCTTAATTTACATTAGAAGTAATCTAGAATTTAATCTTGTTAATCAATATTGTATAAAACCTAAAAAAACAATTTGAATCAAGAAAGGGCATTGATTCATTAGACAGGTTAACTTAAGAATAATAGAAGGTTTGGAAATACTTCAATTTGACTAATGATCAATTAGCGAATATTTATTCAATAACATTTTGCAAGCCTGATGAATTTTTACACATATTTGGAGGATATAATAGTTATTTAGAAAGATATTTGAGATTTCTAATAGAAGAATGCAAGAATCTTCCAAATGAAATGGCCATATTTCATAGATATTTTAGTTATCACTTGGAGAGATTCGAAAGAAAGGAAGAAGTAAAGGAAAGTGAAAAAAGGATTATGAGTTTATTGTTGGATGATAAGAATGAGTCAAAATATGATAAAAATCACTTGTTGGTGCAATTCAAAATTTACAATTTTACAGAAGGAATCATATGTTTATTGAAGAAATTGTAAATGAGAGAGGAACTCTTGAATTTTTATATTACAAAAAAGGATAATGAAGAAATATTAAATTTATGTACTGAATATGGTGAATAAGAGTAAAACTTATGGGTTTTAGCCTTGAAGTATTTTGCTAAGCCAGAAAACAAGGCTACTCATTATATTCCAAATATACTGAAAGAATTAAGTAAGTTGGAGTCTATTTCTTCATTTTTGATCTTAGACATTATGAAAGAAAACAGTAATGTGAAGTTTGGTCAGATGAGAGATTTCTTAAAGTAATAATTACAAAGAGATTATACAGAAATCAAAGATAATTTGAATGTTATAAAAGAGAACATGTAATAAACAAGTGAAACTAGAACAGAATTTTAATAATTAAAAACTCAAGCATAAATATTTTCATTCGGAAAGTGTACTGCCTGTGATAATGCCTTAGTTAATCCCTCTTTTCATTTCATATGTGGACATCAATATCATTAGAATTGCATATAAATGTATATATGAATATATTATACAAGTGAAGACAAGAAAAGAATATGTATGAGATGCAATTTGGAGATTCAAATGATCCAAAATAAACAAAAAGAAATAGATGATTCTAATGAATAAATGGTAAAAGTCAGATCCAAAATGCTTGAAACTAGTTCAAAATATGATATAATTTCGAAATATAAATGAAGATAATATCTAAATTTTAAATATGAAATATGAAATCTAACTTTGAAAAACCTACTCATTAACATTACGAAATACAATAGAATCTATAATTATACTGAATTAAAGGTAGACTATTAATAATTCCTCATTTCTCCAATATTCATCTTTTGAATAAACTAAATTAACTATTAAATTTAACATTAATAGAGTAAAAATCTAGGTCTTTTGAATTGAGATATTCATTCAATCTATATACAATTTTAAAATTAAATTAGCTAAGAAGTTACTCTGATTTAATTATGTATTCGCTAAACATACATAATGTTTATTTTATAAAACTGTAAAACAATTATTATTTATGAATTGTTTTGAACACAATACTCCCTACACGCTTCTTTGTTGGGTAAAAGGATGCAATAAGAAATTTCTATGCAATCAATGTATGTAAAAACATGACCCTCAACATTTCTAAATGATTCAATCTCTAAATGACCTTGATTCTTAAATTAACTAAATACCCAAATCCATTTAATAAAATCTAATTCTCCTTAGCTCTCAATTAAGTTCTGCGTAACTCCAAATCACATTGAATAAAGATTCACTAAAAAAACAGATCATCAAACTTTCAGATTTACTTAAGGCTAAACTTGATCTTGAAATCAACAATTTCTGTTCATCAGCAATAGATTATACCACTGTTTATTATAAATAGTTTGAAAATGATATTACTGCTTTATTCAACACCATGTCTGAACATTCCAATATTTTCACTCCATAGACAGGTAGACCAATAAATGAGTTTTAATTCACGCAGTTGATCCAATAACAAGAGAAAATGTTTGATATTATTCTACCAAAGCTAAACCAATAAGTGTAAATGTTTGTCCAGCAAATATCAAACAATTAACTGATCATGAAAACTGAAAACTTTCATTCAATATTAAATAATAACATTTCTAAAAGCTTTTAATTGACCAATTTACTTTTCACAAGTGAAGCACTCCAAGCATAAACACCAAAGCTAAATCCTAAATAAAATCGGATCAAATCCCCTTTAATTCCAAAAATAGATCTTAAGAAAAATGCATCATAGTTATTTTCTTAAAAATAATAATCTGATAGAACAAGCGATTAGTAGGCATTCTATAATGATAGCATGGTTGAATTGAGTGGATCTAGATTTCTTTAATAAAAGTCTATCAATACAGTACTTACTGGACACACTGATATTATTTTATGTATTTGTGCTTTTTCTAATACTTCTATTTTATCAGGGAGTGCAGGAGGAACTATAAGAATCTTTTATATCGATAATGCGTTAACCTAAACTAAATTGAATGATCACTAAGGGGATGTGTTGGCATTAATAAAAATTAATGATACTAATTTTTGTAGTGCAAGTTCTGATTAAACTGTTCGTATGTGGAACTATTAAAGAAAGATATGTGAGTATGTACTTGTTGGACATGAAAAACCAGTCAACGCTCTAATACATTTATAAGACTCGGACTAATTGGCTTCAGGTAGTTTAGATCACACAATCAAAATTTGGTCTCTCAAAAGACCTAAAATGAGATTAAACATTCAAGATCATCAAAAAATCTTTGCTTTATGTTATGTATAATCTAAAGGATTAATTGTGAGTGGAGGAGAGGGTATATTAAGTGTGTTTAATATGATCAATGGGTATTGTAGGGATAAATTAGAAGGACATGCAGGAAATGTTCTATGTGTGAAGTACTTAAAAGAAGTTGTCAATGGAGAGTATATTTCTTTGGTATCATCTGGAGGGTAGGATTAAAAAATAATTTTGTGGAATCTGGATAGAGCTTAGAAATTATATATATTGGTTGGTCATTAAGATTATGTTACCTGTTTAACTTTTGATAGTGAAAATAATCAACTATGGTCTGGTGGAGCTGATTAGACAATAAGATGTTGGGATATTGAGAAGGGTAGATAAGTTTTTATTTTTAAAAGACATACAAACTAAATTAGTAGTATTGAATATCTTTCTAGTAGATAATTGATAATAAGTGGAAGTTGGGATAAAAAAATAAGATTAACATCTAGATCTGTTTTAGTAAATTGATAATATTATTAATGATAATTAACTTATAGATATATATTTTATAATGAAAAGTCATTTTAATTTAATTGTTGCACTAAACATAAAAAATTAAAATATATTATATTTTATTTTCTCCTTTAAATATATATAAAATTATCCATATGTTAAAGCCCAATACACATAAATATATTATATTATTAATCAATATAAGCTCAATTGTTATTTAATATTGTCTATATTTAGTAAGCACTCTGGGTCACGATTATATATTTTCAAATATTATGCTAATTTAATTAAATCTTTTGCTTCCTGGCTTCTGCAGCACCCAAAGTAATCTCTTAAATTTTGATCCCAAGGAGTGGCTCTGCACGCAAGAAGTATTTTGGCAATTTCTAAATTATTGTTTACAAGAGCAAAATATAAAGGTTTTTGAAGAAAGAAATCATTAGAGTTGACATCTGCCCCATAGCACAGTAGTAACTTGAGCATCTCAGTTGATTAGATCATGACAGCAAGATGTATAGCATATTGGCCTAATTCATCAAATGAACCTATCAGTTTTTTCTCTTGATCCAGCATTTACTTAGCAGCATGAATATTGTTGTATTTAACAAATCTTAGAAAAGCCACTGAACCTGGGGATTAGTATGGGACTAGTTATTATTATTATTCCAACAACTAAAATAGTATAAGCAATTAATTATACTTAATGAACAAACATCTGTTTGATGACTGCAATTTTAGCCAAAACTTTTAATTTCCTTATGATTCTTCGTCTTTTTACTTTTTTATCATAATAAATAGGATAGAATTCAATCAATTCCTCATCATCCTTTCTTTTTTCAATATCGAAAACGGTTTAGGAATATGATTTTACTAAGCCTTGAGCTTCTCTCTTAATCTACTTAGTTTTTGCTGATTATGGTGTATGTCTATGAGGCTTGAAATGTTAAAGTGGCAATTCTTTATTGAATTGTTATCTGACTTCCTGTTTTTACTTGAGTTTCTGAATGTTCAATACTTTTTGGGGGGATTCAGTGTATGATTTGAGATATTCGTTAAATTAATCATCTTTCCTCATAGATTTCTATTCAATGACAAATTATAACCACTTATTGCTAAGAAAGCGATCCAAGCCTACTCTTGGATCAGTGCTCTTTCCAAAGTTCATTTTGGTGAAATTGTCAATGGTGGGACTTGGTTGATTGAGTTGTCTGATATTCCCGTAGGATTTCATCTTTAATTGAGCACGCATGGCTAGAGTATTAATGTTTTTGGTTTAAGTAATAAAGCATTTAAGTGAATCTGATTATTTAATATTGAAGTTTGGTTCTTGATCAAATTAATTGTCAAATTCTCTTAGTATTTTTTGGGAAACGACAGTTTATTATTTTCTTAGCTTTCTGAAATTAGGCTTATTGGAGGTTTTACTACTTTAACCAACTAACTCTTATACTTTTTTGATATCCTTAGTTCGAACACTGTTGTAACTGTTACTTTCATTCTTTAGAGTGCTTGCTACAATTTACCTCATTTGCATGGAGGCAGTAGATCTGGCAGGTCCATGAGGCGAGAATAGATGTGAGATTTAGCTGAAGGATTTTGGGTTGGTCTTTATTTTCTTAGGAGTTGATAATGTGGGTGGGATAGTCTGTTGCATATAGGTGATTTTCGGATCTTCTGTAACTTAAGTTTCCAATTCAAGGAATTATTTCTTGGGGACGTTCTGATCAGTGACAGTATTGAGTGTAAATATCTTATCTATAGATTGTTATCGACGTTGCTCAAAGAATTCCTTTAACTTTCTATTTATAAAATCCCAATTCATATAAAATAATAAATTGCATAATAATTGGATATATAGTCGAATTGTCGAATATGTATGATTAAACCTTAACTAGATTTTTATTTTATATACTCAATAGCGTGTAGATGTTCCAAACATGATCTGATCGGCATAAGCTTTGTATTGATTGACAAGCACAGAATGCAGGGAACACTGTATATTTTGAGCCGAATTGAAAAAAAACTTGAGTGGGTATTGTTGGCTTGAAGAGTCAAAGGTTAGCAATTTAGAAAAGGCTACCGTAAACGCAAGCTAAATGGAGAGAAAGATGATTTACTTTGATCTTCGCAACATTATAAGATGGACGTCCAACATTATTTTATGGATTGAGTGGATCGATAATGACCAAACTTTGTTATTGACAATAAGCGAAATTGTGAGGATCAAAAATAATCGTGGTCTCCTATTCAAACACCTCAGGTTGATCTGGACAGATTGTTTTCCCTGCATAATCCAATTCGCATCCATATACATTCAAGAATTCAATTAGTAATGTACCTATGGTTGGCCAATTCTTATCCTGGTTTTGGTAGCTCTGTAGAAATGATACAATCATCAAAATCAATCCATATGAACTCAATCCACCACTGTAAGTGTCTGAGAGATCACTCTTATGCAGAAACTGTTTCATAATTAGAGTCAACGGTTTGAGGGGTTCATAATTTTTGATATACTTACGAATCAACTAAACACATTGCAAACCATTATGCTTGGTCTCTTAAATTGAAATATCGAGTCTCTTATTCATATACTGTTTATTGCATTTTGCTCTAAGTACAGGAGTAGTTGACTATGTGACACATTTTGTTTCTTCTATAAATTTGCATTTCTTTAATTCAACTTCGATTCTTTACAAAATATCAGTCACAAACTTCTCATGTTAGTTTGATATCTTAATGACCAGATCAATGTCTGAGTGTGGCAAACATAACTCTGTTGCATAGGAACCATACACATCTATTTGGGCACCTGCATAAGTGGCACTTACAACAGCAGATATTTCATCAATAAGTTTTTAGAACGCGTTCCTATTCTTCTTATTGTATTAATCGATTTCAGCAACAAACAATTTGATATCTTACGTCAATTGTTCTACTGTATCATAAGTGGGCAAATATTGAGTACATTGTCCCATTTCTAATTAATATTCATAGAACTTCATCTCTTTGCTTTGATCCTTCTGCTGATTCTTATTCTTTTTGCTACTCAGAGGTATCAACCCATCAACCTATTCTGTTTGTGTTGCTGTTGTGTTTTTTGGATATTCCATCTTTATCCCCAACTATTGCAAATATTGTTTGTTGTTTCTATACAATTTATCTACTTGATCTCTGTCCTAAATATTCAAAGTCAGAGAACATAGTTTCTATCCCTTTTATACTTATGGTATTTTTGGAGTCTAAGCAGTTTTCTTTGATTACAATTCTTGTTGCTCTTCAACGAATAATTGATATGGTCTCTATACGCTAAAGTTTTGGATCAATATGTCATTCACTCTCTTACTCTGCTCTGACAATTCTGAAACTTCAGTGTAAATCTTGTTCTTATCTAATGTTAAACTCCAATATTACTCAAAAATTGGCTATTCTTATTTGCCAGAAGTGCTTAGTAATAAAACTTTGATTCAACCAAATTCAATATTATCTCATCATGCACTAAAATCATAAACAATTTATCAGTACATTCTTTTGAAATCTAAATCTCCTCCTTCTCCCATAGTGACAATGCAAACTTGGTGACGTCCTCCATATGGCCCACAATCTCCCTGACTCTCTTCAATATATAAACTAATGTAATCAATAGGTTTTAGTCTTTCTATTGAGACAGAATATTTCGAAAAACAATATTGTCAATCATTGGGAAATGCTATCTAATCTGCTTCAAAACATCTTAATTCATACAACAAAAACGTATATTTAATAAATAATTATAATTTATATAAAATGTTCAATTGATCATCTAAATCTCATTACGAAATCGAATAAATTCATTCGTCTAATGTTTTGGAAAATAATATAATGAAGAAAATTGAAACTTAAAGTGTAAATGGAATAAATTATCTTAAAAACGATTCACTTACTCTTTTCTTAATTAAAAATACATTCGATGTAATAAAACACACCTAGAAAACGATTAGTAATATTAAAGCAACTATCATAATTGGTTAATTAATAAAGCATATATAATGAATAATAATTTGCAGTTGAACTCTAAATGAATGAAAAAAGATAATTACTATTTATAGTAGATGATATAAATTGGATTAAATTGAAGCTATTGATTTATTTTAAATCAATTCTTTGAAACATCTAAATATATTCTGCTTACTGATATACCTGTATTAAATTAGAAGAAATTGTTATTATTATTATTACTTTAAATCAATTTCCAATAACGTAATCAAATCATAAATTGGACTATTTGACTATTATTTCCATTTAAAGGATTTTATCTAAGCAATTCTTGTTGTAAATTCTTAATGCTCAAAAGCATCCTTACTATAATCTTAAATTGAATCAATTTTTTACTTTAAGGATGGACTTTATTAAAAGATTCTTGAATCATGTCTTAATAATTAACAGATATTATTCAAACTTCAATTTGTTACAATATAGTTACAACAAAGATTATATTGCTTCTAAATTAACATTAAGAGATGTATTCAAAATTATTAATCACATCAATTTGATGGTATTTTTACATTAAGAACAAGGATTTTAATTGAAATAAGAGGGCTTATCGATTTTGAGTTTATAAAATATTAGTGAATCAATAAATTCTGATTAAAATAAATCGTTTGATATTTATAATTTGATATTAATCTAATATTAATTAAGGGCTATTATTTAATCTTTCAATTAGAAAGATATATTGTAAACAATATTTTTAATAACATGAATAAATTATCACTTGAAATACTAAAGTAGTTTGAACACAATCCCACTGCTGAATCTACTACATTCAGACCCTAAAATCTAATGAAAACTGCTTACCCTATTTTAAAAAGGAGAAAGTCAAGGAGTCAATTTCACACTTTTATTTTGCAGCAAAAAACGAACAAATAGAGTTTGAGGAGAAAAAGTTGCTGCTGTAATGAATGTGGATAATTGGGAACTTTTGAATATAAATGCATGAATATTAAAGGACCTAAACCTTATAGGAGATCCATTTTCATAAGAAGGACCTCAAATCAACAAGTGTATTTTTTTGTTTATATTGACAGATAATCCGCTTAGCCTAAGTCAGTTTAGAGGAATAGATAGTAACTCAAGAAAATAAACACATATGATGAAAGTAGGTTGAATTAACTTACGGAAGCTAATAAGACTCCTTTTACAATGAGGGTGATCTAAGGATCAATGACAAAATTACATTCGTATTTCCATAAACAATAGCAATAATAGATAAAAGTTTATTAACTGAATCAACTCACTCCTGGTTGTTCCCCCAAGCACTTGAAATCTCAAAAAAGTTTGCCATAATTATATTCATATTTGAATTATAGAAAACTTGATTGCTAATTATTAAAACCCTTAAAATTAGATTAATAACCAAAACAAAGTTCATAATTATAATTACTTCACAGAACAAAATAACACAAAACCTTGTAAACAGTAGTTCAATTCTGATAACTATTAAGTTCTTTTTTTGATAAAATAGTTAGTATAATCATTAACATAAATTTGAATTCAGTATGTTGTAGTTTTTGACATTAAAGTAATAATTAAAATTAAACATTATTATGCTAATATCAAATACAACTCAATCTAATTCTCGGAATTCTGTAACTCGTACTATTCTTACTGGATCTAACTCAATTATCTATTCGCTTCATAAATACAAGAGAAGCAGTCTGAAAAATAAAAATCGCAATCAAAATGAAGATGAATTCGTACAAACAAAATTTACTTAGTTAAGAAGAAAGAGTTGCTGTTGCAACGAATGCGGCCAACTAAGCAATTTTCAATTTAAACAACTCAATAACAATGCATCAATTCGATAAAACAATATCTACATTAAAACTACCTCTATTTGTTAATCGGTGAAATTAATGTAATTTTCTATCATATACCCTTGAAGTAACACATCTCGTAGACCATCTGTATTATTTTAGAGACATCATTCGAGAATGAATACTTATGGAGAAACTCAGCTCTCCCAAGTTTACAATTTGACTCCGACCAGACTGAGTCCCATTAAACCTAAATAGGGTGCCTAGACAAAATTAAAATACTATCTCTAAAACAAAACTATATAGCAAACAAAGAGAAATAGATAATTCTAACTTAATTTAATTACTGTTCATTAAAGTCATAAAGATTAAGAATAATAATTAACCAATAAAGTTTTAGCTAAAAGTCCTCTCACATAGAGGAAATCTAAACCTGATGTGAGGCCATACTTAAGTCACTTAAAATTAAAACCAATTTGCATTAAAAATTAAATTACTCACTTTGAAATCTGAAATTCAATTATAAAAATATATATTCATTTACTTTAATTACCAACTATTTTTAGTATGGAATCTTGAATTTCTTAAAATTATTCAGGATGTGAATCTTTGATGTTTTATTTTAGAGTCTACCAATAGATGTTCGTGTTCATATTCAGATCTGAATTATTATTCAAAGTGAAAAGCAATCCAAACAATGAGGAAATCAAAGATTTATATGCTAATTATTATGAATCATGTACATTGATCATTCTCTAGGAATTAAAACTTTGAATTAAGTAATTGATTCAATTGTGAATTAATCTTTTCCTAAAAAGTAACACTATATTTTCATACATCCTATTATTTATGTATAATTTATTTGATCTCTTGATTTTTCTTCTCCTCTTCAACTCGAGTATTATTTTGGTCTAATTCTCTCTCCATATAGGCTAATGGCATACTCAACACCTTATCAAGATTATTGTTCACCTGTTTAAGAGCTAGCATAATGATCATTAAGATATAAATACAGTAGCCATTCAGACCTCTCATTCTGAATTTAGTCATGACATGTTTAGAGGCTGAATCAAAATTTCGTATTTGCTAAAATGTCCATCCATATTGAGCTTTAAAGTCTGGATCATTTTTAAGGGCTGGATCCTATTCCAATCTTTAATTTAGTTACTTCAAATAGCCCACCAGAGCATATTTCCTTACACATCATTATGTTTAATACCTCTAGAGAATCCTGATCATAAAGGAAGCAGCAAAGTAATCAAACTCTTACACTATACTTGAAATCAAAGTATTCTTATTTTCATTCGAGAGATTCAAACTCATTTACTATTACATATCAAATCGTTCATCACTCAATTATTTGTTTAGAAACTTCTCCTCCCTTTTGTTCTTATAATTTAGCATATTTACAGCTGGATATTCTAATCAAAAATCTTGTGGACACCCAGTTCAGATTATAAGAATTTAATCGTAATGCTTGGTAAGTTAGTGGACACAATTTATCCTGGATGCACATGTTTACATTCAGGATGAATGGCGTATACAACTTGTCCATTACTAAAGGGGGCAAGTCTTACTATGTCTCGAATTAAATCTAAATTTTTTATATCCCTGTGAACTGGGTAGTTTTGATCAAACAAGTAATTCCGTATCACTGATCTATACTTGGCCAATTTGCTCATCTCCTATTATAAAAAGTAAAATGAGAATCTTCTTGGTTATCCTATTGCCTATTCTGTTTATATAATATTGATACCATTTTGATCTATCTCCATTCTGATATGGATTTCTTACCCAATTACACATTAGCCTTGTTCAACATCTGCTGAAATTCGTTTAGGCTAAAATAAGTATAATCTAAATGAGAATAGAAATATTCATGTTGAATCCATTTGCAGAACTAGGAATCGCTAAAATACATACGTTCTAACTAATTTCTTAGCCTTTGCTCATGCATCTATTGGTATTGCATTGAGTTGCTGTAAAATAATAAGTCAAATCGCTTTCATTTTTAATGACTTCAAATTTTTGAGGAATCGACTTACGACCTTGGTTTTAGATTTAATATATTACAATTCTAATTTTTCTTGATCTTCTTAATCAAGGCTCTTTCGTAATTGATTATCTCACTTTATTCATAATGATCTTATAAAATCAAATACAAATCATGAGCTGTACAATTTTGATTGGATTCTAGGAAGTTTTTATTCTACTCCTCATAGATTTCTTTACTTTTTTATAAATTGACAACAGATTCGTGATTGTTCTTTGATATCCAAGTTGCTTTAATATTTCCTGCATCCTTCCAACTCCCGCTAATTGCTGTTGTCTAAAGACTGTATTATATTAATGAATGGATATCTACTTTTAAGAAAGACCTCCAGCTCGGTTTCGTTCCATTGCTCACCTAAATCGATTCTTAATTTTGAAATATCTATTTAATCAGGGAATTCGTTCATATTAAAATTAATACATATCATAAAATCAATTAAAATAAAAATTCTTTTCTTTATAATTTTCAACAATCTATAATTAAATCTCATTTAATAGCATTCTTATCAAATAGCATATAAGTTCTAAAATTATCGGGCATCTCCAAAATAAACGATTGACACTCTTTAGATTTCAATAGAGTATCGCATTCTTGATTAACATCTCTAAATTTCTTGGCATAAAATAATATCTTCCCAATCCAAATCTTCAACTCCAATCTCTGCACACACAAGAGCAATTAATAAATTATCTGAATGAAATTTGGACAATTGAACATGATTTCCTGGATTCTACTTAGGAATTCAAAACTCTCTAAGTCTTACAACAACTGATAAATTAAGAAAATCTTATACTTCATTGAATAAGAATTCGTCTTTAACTAAATTCATGTAAATTTGAACTGAGGAACAATCCCTTTATAAACACTGGAATGGCCATACTTCCTATTGTTGCTCTTTTAGTTTAATTGTATTGTCCTTGTTTACAATAAATAAATCTTTTATAAATTGAGGCAAAACTTCAACCTTTATAAACAAAGACATTTGTTGTAGTAATTGTAAAAATGTTACTTTAGGATTCAATTGGTAAATAGAAATTGCAACTTTTACTAGCAATTATTGATAAATATCTTGAGGGCAATTTTTATTATGGATGAGAACATTAGCAAAATAGTATGGATTTTCCATCAAATCCACTATAAGAATTAGCTAATATTGATATATGCTATTTATACATCTCTCTGTAAAAAGTCTTTATATTATTCAAATTGTTGGAGATCTCTCAAGAAACCCTATCCAATTTAAGCCAAAAAGGAGTCAGCTTTTCCGTAGATGACCCCTAATTGCATCGAAATCATATATTGATCAAATGAAAGAGTAGTTGGATTCAAAACATTGGTGTAGAATCCACTAAAGGAATGATATGTCTCCTAAGATAGTTGTTGACACTTAGCAGAGACATATTTAAGATAATTAACATTCATTGAAGGGATTTCGAATTAAATTTTAAGGATATTTAAGAATATATTTGATCTTTCATCTGCATCCACAAAACCTAGATTATTTATAATTAAATCCATATTCTTGTTACTAAAATCATTCTTTAATTATGAAATTACAACTAGACTGATTAATTTGGTGATGAAAGAATTGATGTCAACATTTTTCTTTTTCTATTATCTATCCTATATTCTTTTGTTTTATGAGACTCTTAAACAATACATGTAGGTAAATAAGAGTCCCTTTTCAATCTCTTTCTGCTTAAGTAATTATTGAATGAATTCAACTGAAATATTTCCAAGTAATTACTAAGTGAATATTGTTCCCATATTCAAAGCAAACCAATCCAAAATACTAATTTCATTTTCTAATTTCATATATTGTAATACATTTATTAGAATCAAACATTTCTCTACACTCTAGATTCAATAAAGCCCCAAAAAATGTACTCAAAATTTATTTTATTTTTTCTTCATCATTCACAATTTACTTTAATGCACTTTCATTATAAAATAGAGGATATAAAATTGAATAAACATCAATCAAACTTGCTAGCAATCTATTCAAAAATTGATTTTCATGATTGTTTATCACTTTTTCAAGATATTAAATAACGATTCCAAATTCCTCACATTTCAATAACCCTTCTTATATACTCTTATTAGATGTTGCCTCTAATAGGAGACCAAATAATGGAGAAAAAGTGGCAAGGAAATGGAGAGAATCTTCACTCAACTATCCTCCTAAATAGAATGTATTCTTGAATAATATTTATCCCATTTGCTTCAAGTGCTCATGTGTCTAAAATATTTGATTACATTTCATGAATTCAAAAAACTTCTGTTATACAGGGGATTACAATATGGATATGTATCTGCATAGTAAATCAAATATGCAACAATCACAAGTGTTGAGTTTCTAGCATGTCTGCACTGTATTTACATAATATAAATCTGTGCAATCATGATAAAAATCGAAGCCAAATTAATTTTACCCTATTTTTTCTAAGAGTACGATTGCTATAAAATTTCTGAAATTTGGATATTAAGTCAATATGTTATTAAAGTAATCTAAAATACACATGAAGTAAAAGTTAGCAGCAACTATTCTTTGAGGGCTTTATAAATCCTACAATACTTTTTCTAACTCAGAGATTAATTACAAGAAAGAACATTAAACATATTTTACAAAATTAATTGTAGCTTCTCCAAATTAAGTATTAGATTGCATTATAGTCACTCTCTATGATGCTAGTTTTTCAATTATTTATTCTTAAACTAATTGTAATGAATTTCTATTATTAATTTATTCCTTACTTTGAGATGTATTAAACAACTAATCTAATTTCTAATAATTAATTTATTTATTAATTTATGGTTGATAATTAGCGAATAAAATCAATTTTCGATATTTCCTCATCTATTTTTTTTAAATCAATGTAATTTCCAGCCTCTTTTAAAAGCATTTCCACAAATTCGTCATTATTTCTAACTAATTGTATCATCTTCAATAATCATATAGAATACTTCTTCTGCAGATTTCCCTGAAAAGTAATAATCAATTTTCTTTTGCAATCCTTTAAAATTTTATGCCATCTTTTAACTCATTGGCTTGTTCCTTTCTTTTTAAATATAGAAATAACTTGTCAATCCTACAAGAGCTGTCAGTCCTAATAACTTATATTTAGTCTTTTTATCCATAATAAATAATATAAATTAAAAAGTTATATAAAATTTACACAATACTTTTATTTACTTAAGCAACTTATGTGTTTGTGACTTTATTTGAACAAAATTTAAGATCATATTCTATAATCTTTATAATCTTTAAAATTAATGCTGTCTAAATCAGTTTCAAATTAAAAAGATAATCTACAAAGTCTTTATTCCAAAAATCAAATAGGTATAACTAAAGAGGATTTAAAATATATACACAATAATAAGGTAAAATAATAAGTATTAGTAGTATTACTGAATAGCCAATAATATTTATTGGTGTTTTTGTATCAAGATTTATGGTTGATAGATTAAGGAATATTGATTCAGAAGGTAATTAAATAGATGGTATTTTCATAGCTTGATTCATATTATGTGGATAGTAAAAAAATATTCTGCCATATATACAACTAATATAAATGAATATAGAAATAGAATCAATAAGATTGTAGAATAATTGATTTAAAAAATTCTATCATTCTAATTGGTTTTACTAAACTTATGATGTATAATTATCATGAGTCATAACCATACTTTTGGCTTAGTTTAAGGAAAATTAAAGGAATATCTTTAAATTCAATCCAATAATCGATCACAAAATTAGTGATTTTAAAAATTAATCTAAGTTAAAAAATCTGTAGATCTTTATTAATAACGATAGTAGTATTAGTTAATATAATGAAATTGATTCAATTCATTTAATAATTTTTTATAGTTTTTCAATAGATTGTTTTAATTTAGTTTCCTCTAATCTCATTTAGGATACTTAGAAAATCAATTTGTACTATGGTTACTATCTTAAAATCACAATTGTGCGGATATATTTATAGATATAGTATGAAAATAATGAAGATGAATAAACCATTTTTTCCTCCAAAGTAATAATATCTTGAATAAGCTTCAATTTATCATCAGGCACTAACAGTATATCAAAGTTTAGTAATTAATTAAGAAAATTACAATTAGTTATAAGTCTCATGCTTAAATGCCAATTATATTATTGTTCAACATAGTTCTCAGTTAATAATATTGTTAGATATTTTAAAACTTTTTCCAAAATTGCTGGAGGAATGCGAAAGCTGGCCAATTCACAAATATCTTATCTCCTGATTTTCTTAATATCCTCTAAAGATTTATTAAATTCAACGCATAAGGATTCTAATTCCTAATTTAATTCTGGATGACTTGATATTATTTCTTTCTATTCAATTTAATTGTTTTGTAATAATTACTCTTTTTTATGTAATTTTAAAGATAGAAGGTATAATATTTAATTATTTGTATTCTAGCTAACTAATCGGAATTACAAGAATGAAGAGTAATCCAAAAAGTCGAAAATTTAATTAATTATTTCAGGTCTTATTTTGCAGATTAAATTTGGATTTGGTAAAATAGGGTGATTGATGCTATGTTGTCTTATATAAACGTCTTCGACTGAATAAAACAATTTATTTATGCGGGTTTGTGTTTGTTTTTATTTTTTGTTCAACTCATCTAATTCTTATTGAAGTTTGTTTAACATATATTTAGGATTTATTTTAATTTATTGATAAATAAAATATATGTTATTTTAATGGATATGTAAGCATATTTACTGTTTAAATCTATGATTTTTTTTGATTAAAAAAATATGTTAAGTATCGAAGAGTGATATTGATAATATTATTAAGTTATTTATTTAACAAAAATCAATCCCTCCTTCATATGTTTGACATGAAGCAATATACTCAGCGCAACCTTCTAGTAACTTGGGACTAGGATTATAAGTGAGTTAGATACTCTAATTTAAGAATGAACACCATTATCACAACAATGTAAACAGCCCTTATATCTGCTTCTCCATTAATATGCATAAGATAGGATCCTTTTTCAGCTTGATCTTGAACAGACCAAAAGAACTCTTTCAATCCCTACCTATCAATTAATTCTAAAGCTGCTGGAGTTGAGAGAATGAACAACGCTAAAATTGAATTAGTTGTTACAGAGTAAGGATGAGAACGTAGGTGCTAAATGCTCAAGTTATATAGGACCTCCTGTAAAGCCTCCAATTTTAAATGTTTCTAAATATTGAATAATTTGATTTTCGTATTTCGATACATCATCCTATAAGATACTTAAAGCATTGAGTGGCCAATATATGCACCAAAGTTAACCAACATCTAAATAAAAAATAGAGTAGCCACTATTCAATAGTCTCTTAGTACAATATTTGATGTGTGTATCTGTCAGTAATTCAAGTTTATTTAGTTATTCATATACTATGTGCTATGTAGTATTGATTCTCCATTATCTCTTAGGGGACTTCTTCATCTTGTTCATTTGATATTGTTTTCTGATTTTAGGTAATTGCAGAATGTACAAGATTTAATTCATTTTAAGTACGATTCAGCTACTTCATTTAATATAGAAATTTCTTAATTATTAAAATACACGTAATTTAATATGCTTTTCCTTGCATTTTTGATTAGTGTTTCAATGGCTTCTCAGGACTTACTTAAGAAATGCTATTTAGAACAATTCACCATAGGAGATCCTGAAGGTAGTATGCATTTTAGAATTCTTTAGTTAAAATTTAGATCTACTTTGAGGATCATATCGTGAAGAATCACCAAATCGAGTACGAATGTTTGGAGTTTATAATTTCAAGAGGATACTATAAGGTTGCTTTAAGTCTTTATGAGAATTATTTCCTTCTGAATCACATTGACATTACTGATAGAATTGTGTATTGTTCTTCAATTTATTTAGCGCTTTCTTGAAGAATGATAAGTATCTCAACCAGAGAGAAATGTAAACTCTTTTCAAATTGGCAATGGCAAAAAGCAATCAGGTTTAGGTAGTCCAACCAGTTGTTTAATGGGCTCAATCGAAAAACGCTACCTTCATCAACATCAAGTTTTCTCACCGACAAGACGCCCCTGCTTGTTTGAATGCAAAGTTGGAAGTAGTTGAAATAAAGAATGACTCTCTTTTGATTGAAGCATTCGGAATAGTTTCCCACATCCCATTCAAATACAGATATGCCATTAAATTGTATAAGCCGATCGACCCAACTACTAGTTATGAGAAGGTGGAATCTGTAGGAACTATGTATGTGAATCTCACAAAGGTAGAGCCAGGTAATTGCGTCTTAATATTGATTAGTCTTGTGGTTGAGATTGACTGAAGAGGATTACAAGACTCCAATTTGGTGGGATTTGAAGGACAATTTCAGAAAGGATATGGAAGAATTTGCTTAGATGCTTGAAAAGGAGAGTGAGAGAAAAGAGAGAAATGCAGATAAGTAAGCTAAAAAAAACCAGAAAAAGAGGGATTAAGATAAATAAAAACAAACTTCTCAAAAAGCTCAAGAAGCCAAAAGATAATAAGAATATGAACACAATTAATGCTATAAACCAGGAAAATGTGAAATTGGATGGTATTAAAGATAATGATTGTTTATAATTGATTAATATTCAATTCCCTGATCATTATTTTACATTTCCTACAGCTCCCTTTGGAACATTTATTTATTTCTTAAGTTTTTCCTCCTTATCCAATTGCTCATCATACTTAACCAAACTCTTCAAATAAGTAAATATAGCTCCGAATATGATAAGATTGAACAGAGTCAAATAAATATTTCTTTAAGAATAAAACATCTTCATTCTTGTTTAATTCACAGTCTTTTCCATCTCGTATTGAGAGGTGCCTGAAGCATATGAATCTCTTTAAGCCTTCTATCCGATAAGCTCCTTGCCCAAATCATGATTCTCACTGACGGCACTCACAAATAAAAATAGTGACCAACTAATAAGTAAATATAAAACATTGGAAATGATTTGGTTGCTGAATATTTTCTCCAAACCTCTTACTAAAGGCTTTCTTATTATTCTTGGCAAAGGGAAGAAAACAATAAAAGCTAAGCCAACGCCCACATACATGGTTTTATACATCAACTCGTATTGAAATGTCATTTTAATTTATAAATATATATAAATAAATATTTACTTTATATCAATACAATTTACAATCTCTTTCTTTTAATTGTTAATTTGCATACAGATTTCTTATGTTTTAATGCAACAATCCTTTAATTAAGGTTTTATGCTCCTATTAAATGCATTAGACTATAGATTGGTCTATAGCCTGAAATATGCTGGTTTCGAAATTACATTCCGTCATTTCTTCTAAATTTGCAAACTCTTTATTTTGGCTAATTAGAATAAATTTCAGTTTAGAGTAAACAACGTATATTTAATCTAACTATTGTATCTAATCAATTTTATCAAATAATTGAAATGCAATGTCAAACTTAATGTCTTAATTTTGAGAGTTTTTCCAAATTTAGCATTTCACATCTTGAAGAAGTTTGGGAACATAGATAAAAAAGTCTTTTGAATTATCTGAGAGAATCTTATTTAACTTATCATTTTGGTCGTAAAGAATATTGATTCTGATCAGATAAGTGTAATCCATAGAGTTTATAATCATTGATGGAATATATATAACAAAAAATTTATAAATAGTAAAAATATTTAAGTTGTATATGTTCAAATTAATGACAAGATGTTTCCTAAAATCTTTTTGTCCAAGGTCCACTCCCTTCTATTTCTCGGCTATCCCTTTTTGACTCTTCTATTTAGATACTGATTCAATAGCGATGTATCTTCTTTTTGTTTAGGTATGGCTGGCAGTACACAACTACTATCGATTGCATGTTAAATGCTATAATCAAAGCTTTAACTAATGGGGATAGCCTGAGAGTTCGAAATACTTATATTGGTGCTTTTATTGGTTGTGGTCTGAATAGAATTGTAATGTTTTTTATTTTTCATTGGAGTTTATGGAGCCTCAAAAATGTTTTGACTCTAAATTTTTAGTTTAATCTTTGGGAGTTCTAGGGGTTTTTTAAATTCAAATTTCTATTGATGAATTGATTATTATTGTAGTTATTAGGATTCTTCTTTCAGAGAGGATTTCTTTTTGGACACTGCCAAATCGATCATTTGTATTTTATTATATTCGTTGGTATCTAAATCAACTTCTTCATGTTCGGGAATAAGCAAATGACATAGACCTCCATTTAAGCTAATAATGAGATCATCTTTGATATAATAGATATAATCTATTTAGACATGAAAATTGATGGTGAATAGGCAAAATCCATTGTTGGTCCATATTTTGAGCTATTGTAAAGAATTGCTGACTACAAAGTTTTTGTTGCTGGTGATCTGTAGGATTTCAGTTTCATGTCCTGCATTAGTTTCATATGCTATCAGATTTGAATTAAATAGATATAAGTCATTTGATTGTGCAACAGCCAACTATTTTGATTAAGTCAAATGGATAGGTCCTAATTTAAGAATTTTGATTGATTTAATCAACAAGGCTTTATTGGATGAGATTTGAACAAAGTTGATTACATTATCAATGCTTTTGATGATCAATTGATCATTAAAGTGAATAATGCTTGAAATAGCATTTTTGTTATAATTTACTCGTGTGTATATTATAGTATAGAGTTCCAAAGGGATACAAATAACAGCTCCTTTGGAACAACCCATAACAAAGTACAGTGATTGATCTGCATTTTCAAGCATCTTAGATATTTTGTTCTGATCCTTTGAATCAATGGTTAACTCAACATCATATAGAGGAGGAGAGAGAGCAATGATTTGTATGAACGTGATGTCTTGATTGATCTTGTCTCCATTTATAGTTCTGATTTTATCAAAATTGAGCACATCAACCTATTAATTGTTGACCCATTTGGCTAAGGTTTGATTTTATAGATGCAAGTAGTAAGTGTTTGGTTGATTCGGACTGTCAATGATCTGGAGTACTTAGTAAACTGAATTAGGGGCGAATATGACCTTATGACTTTGATTAGAGTAATACACGTGATTCTTAAAGGCTATGCATTATTCGGACATTGCAGAGACAGATGAATTATGCAAATAATAGGCTTACAATATGTGGTGTAAGTCGCATAGAAACAATTGATCAGCAGATTGTAGGAAGTATTTAGAGTAATTGATGAATTTGAAATACTGAATCTGCTGTTGATAAATGGGATAGGATTGACAAAAGATGAGATTATTCAATTTCCATACTTTAATGAAGAGGTCGTTTGCTACTGTGAAAAGTTCTTCCTTATATACTACCATGTTCACAATCTAGCCATCGTGAGCATGTTCATGGAAATATTGAAGAGTGCCGTTGAGGTCATAACACCATAGAGTTCCGTAGACATCGCCCAAATACAAGAGATCGTTTATGAAGTAGACGTCAGAGATGGTCAAACCCAATTGAACTGATCCCAAATGTTTGAGAGTCCTTAAATCGTAGATTGTGATGTTCTGGGAGTTGTAGAGAATGTAAAAGTAATCTATTAATTTGCATTATCGATTCCAATCCAGAGATCCGCTGAGTTCTTAATACTTAAGTATGCTGAATTTATCCTTCATTTGGATTTCAAATGCACTAACAGAATTGAACTAAACCATAACAAAGGTACTTAAATGATCTAGGAATAGTAGATTTGTAAATTATTTGCATTCCATTTGAACTTTGTTAACAATCTAAAAATCGAAATTCAGAAAGTATATAAACCAATCTTAGCACAGTAGAAAGTATAATCGCTGCTTTTTTGACATTGAAATATCAAATATTCTATATGATTTTTTTTTACACCATAATATTTATCTGACAATCTTCTGTTCTAAGTAATGGTATTTGATAATCATTTTTTTTTTGTGATAGATTAAACAACAATGATCCCAAGTATTCATGCAAAAAACCTAAACGGCATATGTGTCCATCAACTTGTTGGAAACACAACCCAAATTCATAACTTAATTCATTAAATAATATAAATATTTACATTTCATCGATTAACTTTACATAAAGACTTCGGAATCAACAGTAGCCTTAATTCAAAAGTGCGTATCAATTGTAAATTATAATCATGAAAACTGTAGATATAATCTCAATTAGAGAGAGTTAATAAATATACTCTATTACTTTAATAAAACTTATTATAATTAACCTATAAATACTCATTATTCATCCCAATAACTTGGAGGCGCTGTATCTACAATAAAATTTAAGTTTTTCACATTCTTATAAGTTTGAACAAGATCGTCCCTTGTGGCATTTGTTAAAGCCGTTCCTAGCAGTTCTAATTCCACGAAATCTACTTCTTATGTGATATTTGATAAATAGCGAAGGACTTCCTTCGAACCTATGTCTGAGATCTTGTTCTAACTTAATCTCAGATCTATGTATTTTGGTTGATGTTTAAGAGAATGAATTTATTTGGCCACATCGATAGCTCCTCTGTCAGAAATAGAGTTAAAATTTAACACCACTCTTAAATATTCTAGAGCCTTCTGGAATGCCAAACCCTCTCCAATAAATGTAGCACCTGCATCTCCAATGTAATTTTCAGTATAATCCAAAATCAGAGTTTTCAATTTATTTTGCTTAAACAACACCTTTTTTAATAAGTCAGCACCTCGAGCACCACATTTATTAACTCCAATGATTAATTGCAATGAGTCCAAAATAGGCAATTTTTCAATTGCTTACAAAACAGCCTCATATCCCAAGTATCCAAAATTCTTAGATGCCACATTAATAGATAAGTCTCTGAGATGTTAAAGATTTCCCAAGGCCTTGCCAATATGTTTAGCTCCCTATTCCTCAATGTAATTGAACTCTAAACCAATATGTAATTTTGTGAGATTAGTCATCTATCCAGTCACACTCATCAAGGTCTCTGTTCCATTTGAAGTTATGTTATTGAAGTACAATTCTAGTTCCAAACTCTTAACCTGTCTTTAATGATACAGACCAGCACTTAAATCATCAACACCGTCAACCATGATTCTATTACCATAGAGATTTAAAACTAGATGTTCTAATTTTGGTAGCTTGTACAATAATGTCTATAAGGATTTAGTGGATGGCGCTGTTAGATTACTGCCCATTAGTATCAATTCTAAGGATTTTAGTTATCTCATTTCAGCAATTGGAAGCAACGTGTCAATCTAATTGCCACCTAAATCTGTATTGATGAGTGAAATTTGGAGCGTATGAATTTTCTTCATTTCTGAAATACTCTTGATTATTTGTGATCTTCCTTGGTGTGTGAATAGGTTATCTAATCCTAATGAGAGCGACTCCAAATTTTATAATTGAATCAAAAGAGCCTAAAGATTTGAGGCTGTTGAATTACCAATTGGATTGTTTCCTAATTGCAAATTCACTAAAATGATAATGAATATAGAAATGTACATTCTTATAATCTCTTGAATCTACTTATGGTTAACAAGAGAGTCTGAACATTTGTCAGTCCATTCAAATTGAAATTGGCTTCCAATTTAGTCACATTGACATAATCTTGGAATTATTTGCAAGCCACTTCCAATCCACTATTTCCAATCGACTTTCCTTATAAATTTATTGAAATTGAATTTCCATCTATCTTGATATCATATTGAACTTTGGAGTCCATGTACAGCTTGATGTTGTAAGCTAAGAGGATTCCAAAAAATCCCCAAATGATGTGTGATAATTACATAATTAATAAATATGAATGATATCAGCGATTAACAAAGCACATTTAATTTCTGTTTATAGCCTAATGACACGTCAAATATGAGATTGCCTTGAATAGCACTCATAAAATAATCATCATCAAGGCATACTTTAGTCGAAACTACCACAGAGATTTTACTAGAACGAAGATGCAATTCAAAAAAAGTTGAATTGAGAACTATAATTACATTATAAAACAAATGAATAGAGAGGTATAATTCATAGTGTCTACTGTTCAAACTGGTATCTTCAAGTAATATAATCCATGTCTTCTATTTCATTCTATCAATTAATATATTGAAGTGAATTGTATTAAACAACTGATTGGAAAGGTTTAAATGTATAGGGTATTCAATTACAATTCATTCGTTGAGTAAAATGCTCTTTAATTTTTAAAGAAAAGCATATTTTTTTTTTGCAATATAAATCAAAATAAATATGAAATCATTCCTTATTAAAATATTTCATCAAAAAATTGCATAAATAAAGTAAGTCACATTGTTATAAAAATTTTATTGACATACTTCTATATAATAACCAATTATACAACTAATAAAATATAAAATAATTTTCAATAATGCAATTATATATAAGTATAAATCAATCAATAATTCATTAGTTAGTATGCTAAGTTTAAGTCAGTATTTTATTATTGAATATTATTGTTATATTATTATTATTATTATTATTATTAATATGGAAATTATTATTATCCACCTTATTAGGGTTAATTATATGATGCATTTTAATAGTTATTGTTTTGGAAAGGTTAAAATTGTTATGGCTATTATGGCTACTATGGTTATTAAGGATATTGAGTTCCAAAAAATGGAGCATAACTTGAATTTTACATAGGAAATTATGGAAAACTCATATTTGGTTTAATTGGCTTTAAATAAACTATAAAATATACCCTTTGAACGGTAATGGCAAGTATCTCTTTAAATTCATCAAATTTAACGAAATTATCATCATTCAAATCAAAAACTTTGAATGCAATTCTCAATTCTTCATTTGTAAATTGCTAATTAATCTATTTGGCCATCATAAAGAACTCTTAGAAATTAATGAATCCATCCCTATTCTAATCATATCTACTAAACAAATCAAACAAATTGATTCTGAATTAATTAAGTCCATCCTTTATCATTAAAATGGTTTATTCTGGAGATCTCTGTTTGCAAATATCTTCAAAAGGATTAGCATCTAAGTCTATCTCTGAAACCATAGGATTATTAATCCTATTTTCGTAACCCTAAGGAGTTTGAATGTTTAATAAACTGTGAGCATTTTAGTTAGCATTCATGCCTTAAGGAGTGGTCTAAGGTTAGACTCCTGGTGATGCAGTATTTTTCATAGTTGATTGACGATGAAATTTCCTAGTTAATAGAGTCATCTTCGTGTTATTATCAGTCAGCCACTTTGCAAATTCATCAAATGAAATATTCTTATCACCATCCAAATCCAATTGCTTAAATATGATTTTGCAATCCGTATTAGATAAAGTTTTATCTATTTTTCTTAGTAGTACAACTAATTCTTTATATTCCAAAGTATGATCTCCATTGACATCAAGTTCATTAAATAGCTTGATGACATCGATATTCTACTTAATAATTTTCTACCTGACTTCGTTCATTAGAAATTTGATTTGATCCTACTTGATTTGGGATCTGTAATTCTTAAAATGCTCACAAACTAATTTGTGCTTATACACTGCATCCCAATCAAATCTTTCCTCTAAAATAATAATAATAATGTTTAGAACCTTCTTCAATTGCCAAACAGCCTTCGATGAATGATTTCATTTCATTACTGATTTGTTTTTTATCTTCTGAAAATTAGAGTAACGTATGCCACAATTAATGTTGATATTCATCCAACTTTGCACCAAACCAAGGAGTGTATCCAAAGAGTACTTAATACAATATGATGCCCAATGACCATATGTCACATTTGTTGGTATATTTTTGGCCTGACAAAATTTATGGAGATAAATATTGATATTGAGATAGTTATTGCTGTTCTTTTCGAAATGACTCCAAACATTTAGATAATCCACAATCTATATACATTTTATGAATTGAATTACCTGCTAATTTGAAGACCCCTTCATTTACCATAATGTTTGATAATTTTAATCCTCTATGCATCACTCCATGTTTATTTAACTCAGTGAACCCTTCAAGCAAATCATTTAACATCTTGATAGCCTCTTACTCACTCATGCACATCTTCTCCTTGTCCTTCTTTAAATACCTAATATGACATCTATTATTTAACTGTTATAAGTTGAGCTGACTGTATTCCATCACCATGTAATATGTTCCTTCATGTTGAAACACATCCAACAATTCCACTATTTTTGGATTCTTTATTTTCTGAAATAATTTTATTTCATCCAACAGTGCCAACTGAATAGCCTCATCATCCTTTAAAATACTCTTAGGAATTGCCTTAAGAACCACATCAATATTTTTCTCAGAGTCTTTCGCTTTGTCCACCTCTAATAGATTTAAAGATTTACTCTCCCCAAAGATCCACTTCCTAAATACCCTGAGGTTGATGTTATGTACTTTCCTATTTACTTTTGCATTTAATTTAATTAATATGTAAGAATCTCCCTTACAATACTTGATGGCAGATCAATACTATTTAGACCATTCAGAAGAATACTCCTCCATTCTGATCTAAGAAAACCAATACCTAGCCAATCTCAATCAAAATGATGTCCCAATATTTCAATCTAAATTAATCAAGAATCCCACCGCAAGTCTTATTGGGAATTATTGTCTCACCAGTAACATAATATTCATATTACTTTTGATTCATCTATCATAGTAATCCACTCAATAGATCCACTTTTAGCTGCCATCAGAGTTTTGAAGGGCAAATTCCTTAACAATTTACAGGAATTTATCAAATATGAAGATATGTTTGACCGCCAAAATCCTTTTTAAGCACATTTAAGCTAAAATCAATACATTAGGACACATATTGATATTCTGGGCAATATTAAACATGAAGATGATTGTATTTCCATCTCTTATCCATCCTAGAATTATATGTGCAATTAAGCAAAAACAAATTATTCGAATATTTAGATCAAAAATATGATAGCTTAGCGAAATTTATGCATTCAGATGGAGTGTTCCAATTGCAATCATGTCACTCTAAAGAAATTGAAGGTATCTCTATTTAATTATTAAGATTATGAACTGTAAAACTGCAAATTATTTTACGAATATATTGGTAAAGAATTGTTTTCAGAATATTATGAATACAAATACACTTAATTGTGTGAAAAAGTTACTACTATGACGTTCTCAACTTAATTCTGTACTTAACTGACTAGAACTTTAACTTTGAGCACTCATTCATTCAAAGAGAAATTTAAAAGTGGATTGAAAGACCAAGAGGATGGTACTTAAATATGAATATTCAATTATACTTGTAACTAGTATAAACTTCAATTTTAAATAATAATATCATATTCTTAAATCCAATAAATCATCAATATCAATGTTTGAGTTCCTTGAAATTACAATGTCATTTTGTGTATGTATTAAAAAGATAATTAAAAAAAAATAAAACAAAGATATAATCTACAAGTAAGTCTATAAATTATTTAAAAAACTAGAAGGTAATACATAGTTATTCATAAAATAAATCATATATTATTGTAGAATATAATGTAAACATTTCAACTCATTTTAATAGCAGTCAATTATTCTTTTAATGCAGCCAATTATAATTATAGTTGCAATAACTCTGGACTCGTTCGCATCGAAACTTTAGGTGTGTAAACTGGAGCAGGCATATTATTTCCATACATCATTTTTTATGCTTAAGAAACCTATTTAATAATGCTGAATAAGTATGTATTACATTTTAAATTCCTGTTTCATTCCAATCATTAATCATTTTTTATCTCTCAATAGAGTTTCTTCTGCTGGATTCCCTACTGCTACTGCTCTTCTTCTTTTTAGATTTCTTTTCCTTCTTCTTATGTTTTTTTGGGCTTTTTCTAATAAATAGTAATCTAAATGAATAATACTCATTAATTTCTTTTTCTTTTTTTTCTTTGTAATCGGGATGCTCTTCATACATTTGATTGAATAAGCTTTTCTTGAATTTGGTAGAAATCTTCTTTAGATGTAAGTAATTGCAGGCTCCACCTCTAAATAAATGGTTAATTTTATACCTTTGACATGTGCCATCAATGTATTGTTTGCATTTAGCACTGCTGAAATCCAACACAGGTGAGTATTCCATCTGTAAAGGTCTATTTTCGTAAGACAAATTTTGCAAAGCATTAAAGCAACCTTCAGCATAATATTCCGATGTATATTTCACATACACATTGCCAACTAAATGATCACCAATGTTTTCACATACTATCAGATCCTCGATCTCTCCAAATTCAGCCAACTATCATACATCAATAAACATTTAATCATACCTTTAAAAATACATCCTCATAAAAGTTTTCAAATTTTTCTAATGCTTCCTCAATGCCTGCCTAAGACACTGCATTTCCAGAGGCGATGGCAACTTCTATTGGAGAATTTTGGTACATATGCTACAAATTTCATGGATGAATTGTTACTTTAAATAATATGGTTTAAGAGATGGGAGGTATACTGTGGATTCTTTAGCATTTATTTTCATATCTGCAAGCACCGATTTTGATATAGAACGAGCAATTAACCTACGTCATAAGATTTATTGATAACCTTGTCTTCCTCAGTTCCATACACTCTTTCTAATCCTCCTGCCATATTTTATCAAAATATATTATTGGAAAATTAAACGAGCGAAATTTG
The DNA here is from genome assembly GCA_905182995.1 of Paramecium octaurelia. NCBI lineage: Eukaryota > Ciliophora > Oligohymenophorea > Peniculida > Parameciidae > Paramecium > Paramecium octaurelia. Next base: position 206,351 of record CAJJDP010000107.1, read on the forward strand.
TTTGTGAAATTTTACAAATATTCATCATTTTTGTAGTCATAATATTCAAACAATATCTGTCAAATTCAGTCTAATACATAAATCAGATTATAATTTCCATTAATATTGATTAGTTTTACGTTTACATTATAAAAGTAGTATGAAGATACCTAATTTTTAAAGAAATTGAAGATTTAATAAAGTGGATTTCATTATTATTGTATTTCTCTTTTGCTTTATTACAACCTTAAGTAAGAATATTGTTTGATTGTGAAAACTCAAGAATACAAATGAAAAGAATGATTTATACTTTTGATATAGATGGATAATAAAACTAAGATTTTAAACAAAATTAAATGAAAGATCATTAATAGTAATACTTTTATGTGTTTCTTGGGGATCTAGGACTTTGTTCGCGAACACTTTTAAGATTTGGTAATCTTGAGCTTGAATAATTGAGTGCGGAATTGTTATTGGAGCTGTTATTATTATTATTAGAATTTCTTTTATATTAAGATAATATATTTAGTAAAGTTTGTTGTTATGGAATAGTTTTCATAGAGTTTTATTATTGATTCTTATTAACAGGAGAATTAGACCTGGCAGATTTGTTGTAAGCATAAGCAATTGGTTTAGCTATAACTTTCCTGTGAGATGGACTACCAGGTTACTGAATCTAACTTTATGGTTACTACGTCGGTTATTATTTCTTAGGAAATTCAACTTTGTCAATATTCTCCAGAGCTACTCTCACTGGACTTTGTTCTTTTTGAGCTTGTCTATTAAAAGAGTATCCTTAGAAATGATCCTTCTTGACTCTCCTACTAGAATTCCAATTCCAAGGTTCTTCTTCTTCGAATTTCTCAAAGTTTTAAGTATCTATTTCATGATTCACTTGAGGTTAATAAGGAGTAATCTTCTCTCTTATCTTCTTCCAATCAACTCCTTAAAAAAATGGATGAATTTTAATTTCACTTACTCCATTAATGCCCAATCTTTCATTGTGATCAGCCACTAATCTGCGAATCAAATCAATGCATTAAGGTGAGAGACTGATATCTTGTGGGATCTGGAATGTTGATTGCCAGTGTAAGATATTTTAGCAGGTTGTTTAAGGATCATCCGAAAAGAATGGAGGATATCCAACAACCATTTCATACAACATTACTCCCACACTCCACCAATCAACTGTTTCAGTGTACCCTTATTATGTAAAGACTTCCGGAGCAATATAATCAGGAGTGCCAACTGTGGATAAAGCTAGTTGTCTTCTCTTTTACATTTTGCTAAGTATTGGAGTTGGGGCTGGATTTTAATTGGGAATTTTTCTGCCCAACTCAACTTTCGGTTTGATCTCTGAATACCTTAGATTTAAAGAATGAGATACTTGCATAATCCAAAGTCAGATAATTTGAGATGTCCTTTTCGATCAATCAAAATATTATCTGGTTTGAGATCTCTATGGATATAATTCATTTTATGGATTGAATCAACTGCCAACACTAATTCTGCAATATAGAACTTGGCTTCATCTTCAGTTAATATATCCTTTTTCATCAACAATGTCATTAGATCTCCACCTGCCATGTACTCCATCACTAAATAGAGATATTTGTCATCCTCAATATTATTAGTATTCAATACTTGAAAACTGCATTTTAATTCTACCACCCAAGGATTCTCTTGACTCAAGATATCTCTTTCTGCTCTAATGTGTGCTAATTGATTTTTGGCCAACATTTCACATTTCTTCATTTTTTTGACTGCCACAATCTCTTTAGTATTTTTTATTCTGCAAACTCTCACTTCACCGAATGCTCCTCTCCCAATTATTGCTATTGGCTCGAAATCATCAGTGCAAAACTTCATTCTTCTAATGATTAGAAATTCAAATTTATTATTTACTTTTTTCTCATCAGTTCTGCTTCCTTCTTCAAAACCAACTATTTATAGTACTCTTAATCCTAAGCTAAACTAAAGCATATGTATTTTTACCTTTCAATTACATGTCTTTCATTTTCTCCCATAATTTGGCCCAATCCTCTCTCCTCTCCATCTCCGCTTTCAATAGATCTGTGTATTTTCTCTCTATATATCTTTTGCATGCCTCCACCTTATCTTTGGTTGAATTTGATATCACCAATTGTTTTCTCGGAAATTGATGATCCATTTATTTATTTAATTATAATGCCATAACTCATATCAAATTATATTAACAGTGAAAGAACTCAAATCATGAGGTTTTTTTAAATTATTATTTATTTATAATATATATTTTAATACATTCAGATCTATTAAGATAACAAATTAATCATATATTGCTATTAGAATAAGTAATACTTTATTAATTATTCTTGCAATAACAAATTTTAAATCTATTGAGTTAATCTAAATACATACATTAACAGGTAACATTTTGTTCCCGTAGTCAATCTCCTCCTCCTCCTCTTTCACCTTCTTCTAAATACTATCTTCATTCTGGATTTCACAAAAGTTTTTTGTGGGCAATTTATCAAAGTCTTTGTTGAATTTTCTGAAGGCTGACTTCTTCTCTCCATTTGATTGCTATCGTTTGAATTAACTCTACTATGAATTGAAATACTATTGGTTCTATTCTTCTATTTGAATTTCCATTGTGCTTTCAGAATTTGTTGAGTTCATCATTTCTACCAATTTGTTGTATGCTGCGTAATATGATTTGATATCATAGTCTAATTTTTAATAGAGCGTCTCATCAACCTATTTCCTCTCCATAACCTTAACACTACTTTGTATGAACAACTAGGTTAAAGATTCTTCAATCTATTATATAATATATAATAATACTTTTTTGCGAATTCTATTGTTATTTGATTAAAAAGCAATGATGTATTCGGATTACTCCTATTTTTATTTTAATTGCCTTTGAAATTCAATCAAATGATTGTCTGTTATCATAGTTCTCATATGATAGATGGTCATACATTTTGAGAATTTCAAGGCCAAAAATAATGGATGTTTAATCTATATATGATAGCATTAGATCTTGTACCTTATTGCGTATGTTGGGAGCAGTTAGATAGTTATGTAGTCCATTCTCATTATTCTCAATAGGAGCTTAAATCACATCGTTGAAGTGCTTCTCTTTCTTACAAAAATTTCTTTCCAAATATTTTGGTTCGAATGGTTGAATAAACTGGGTTTGTCTGTGCTCATCCCTTGCACTTTTCCTGCTATCCACGAAAATTGGCGGAGACTCAAGTGCAGTGATAATGTTATTCGCACTTTTCAACAAAAGGATCAAGTGAAACTTATGTCCTTAATGATTGTAAGTAGTACTGTTAAATTTAACACCCTAAATAAAAATCGATTAATGAAAATACAGAAAAAAATGCTTTGCCATCAACTAGCTCTTGAGTTGTTACTCCTTCCAAACCTACTTCCTCATAGACTCCATCTTGATTTAGTTTTACAGCCATCAATTAAGCCTAATTTAAAAATTGATAACTACTTAACAATCCATCCATTATGGTGTATCTTCGTCTTCAAGTTGTAATTTAATTGATAAATTTGGTATATTCCAACTTTTATGCCAATTCCAACTTAAATCATTTGAGAATTATAATTCTCTTTCAGTATCAATTTTCAAATGCACAGGACCTTATTTGGCTGTGACAGTAGGTTTAAGATTGATGAGACAAGTCTTAGTTAACACTTGGAAAACTGTTGGAGACCAAGTAAAAGATTTCTTGTGATATGCCATTTAATGCAAAAGGAATTTAAAATAATTTTTAAGATATTGATTCTCATTATATTTATTTATTCATTAAATCATCGATAATAATTATAAATCAACTAAAACATCACGTATGGCTTATAAATCATTATAACTGCATCACACTTTTCAAAATACCAAATTCCACATGATTTCCATATTATATTTATAATAGGTATCCTAGAAGCATTAATATTGAAGAAATCCAAGGTAAAACTCACAACCTCGCCTTTATCAAATCTTTCAATAAATGTTTGGGAACATAATTCTTAGGAATATATCTATGAACTTCTCTAAAGAATCTTGAATTCTTATAGAAAATCAACTTGAATTTAGTGTTTTTATCATCGATTTATAATACTAAGAGTATTAATACTCCATTGAATCTATATATAGTACTTTGTTTTCAGATTCATTATGCAAGAACATTCTTACTGCCTTTATTGTTAATCTTATTTCTAACACTAAAGATTAGGATTTATCTCACAAAACTAAAGAAATGATTCTAATAAATTTCATGAAGTACATGAATCCTTAGAATTCATTAAATTGAGATAGTCAATGATTTCAACTCAAATCCTTATTCGATCCAATGATATAAACTGTTTCATTACAAATCTCCATTAATTTAAGTTCTGCAATCGATAAAATCAGTTACCTTTTAGACTCAATTTAATTTCTCAATATTTATAAAATTCATTATAAATGTTATTCATAGAAATGGATCTTTACCTAGTTACCTAGTATCCTAAATCCTCATAAGAAATTCCTCAAAGATCAATAAAATGAGCAGCTTTGTATCATTTTGAATTAATTATACTAGATATTAATTTCAGCTATAATTGTTCAATCTATTAAGAAGAAAGCTTTCCAAATTATAAAATGTGCGTTATACTTACATATTTAGTTAAAAGAAGATAGCGACTAGATAAAATTGTTATAATAAAAATAAAGTCATTTTCTAAAATATCACATTTCTCTATAATTTCTATAGTGTCAAATACAAATTTATGAGATCCGCAAATACAAATAGGAGTTAGAATGAAACTCTACAAAAATCCCAAACTTTCAGCGATTGAGAGGAATACTAATCCATCTTGGCCTTGATCTATAAAAGTTGCTGCCCTTACAAATCCGTTCCAACCCAAAGTATCAATGATGCTTAACGTTAACCAAAGGAGTCCAGCCAATAACTTCATTTATTTTATAGATTACATGTAAAATCCTGTACCATTTCAATAAGGATTAGTGAGCACACATCCCCCTGTAGCCCAAATAAAATATGTACATCTGGAGTGCATTAAATATCAAGATATTGAGGAGCGCGTATAATATTCTAATTTTTGGATATCCTAATCCAGCTTAAATGCAGTTATCCATCAGGTTCAAACATGTAGTTCCTAAGATGAAAAGATAGGAAATGTAAAGAAGGCGTACGAATGATTTCTACGGATCTTGCAATTCACTCAAATTGAAGTGGAAAATCTTAATGAGAGGAGGCCAGTTAAAATCATTCCAATTGATTTCAGATTAGTCAGGTTTGTTACTTATAATTGCTGCCTCTATTTTATCCATTTGATAATAAAGAGTGATATAATAATCCTTTATTATTATTATGTGATAGTTGCATTCTACACTAAATATTATATAAAATTCCTAAAAATGTAATAAAAAGTAGTCTTTGAATAGCCTTGTCCAAAATAAGTGAATGAGTAATAATATGCTTTCCACATAGTGTGCCATTTTATGAAAGTGATAGTAAAACCTATTGGAGGAAAATAAGAAATGTTTGCCATTCAATTCGATTATTCTAAATGCCTATTATCAAATCTATTTAATCACCAGTATATATAGTTGACTAAAACAAAAGGACGAAGTGACCTTCAATCAGAATCTAACAAAATTCCGGTCGTGTACTCAAATAGGTTCACTTAACAAGGAGGAGCAAATGGCCAAAAAGAGAGCAAATGACGATTTAAGTGATGCGATGAAAGCTATAAAGCGAGAAAGAGAACTCTTCTATTATGTGGAGAAGGGCACCTCAATTGATCTAATTGAAAAAATTCTTATGAATGATCCTAAGAGGTATTTAATAGATTTATGCAATTGGAAGATACCTTTATGAACCAAAAAGTCCCTTGAGATTAGTGAACAAAAAGAATTCATAAGGATTTACTCTATTATATATAGCAGCAAAGAATGGATTTGAGGATGTTTGTAATATCCTAATTTAATATGGTGCTGATTAAAATATTTCAGTATAAGTAATTTATAATTGGTAATATATTTAGATAAATTAAATTGATGATTATCCATTGGTAGCTGCATTTCGATGGAGACATTTTGAGATTATTGATCTTTTATTAGCCAATAATCCAAATGAAAAAGTGAAAACATTATGTTAATAATCACTCGACAAGAGTCAAAGACAAAAATATTCTTAATATTTTTGAAAATGTATTCATATGGTTACTTATTTTCTATATGTGTGTATTATTTAAATTAATATCATTCTACTCTTCCTATTCTTTTAATTAAAAACTCATGAAAACCATCCTAATTTTGTTTATCTTAGTCACTATCATAAATTCAATTCCATTGATATGTTCAGATGCTGTGACTATGGCAGATTGCAAGGATATAATAAATGGAATGTAATATTGATTTATTTATTTTTAAAAGTCATGAATGCATTTGGTATGAAAATACGTGTTAATTGAAATCCTGCTAAAATTCTTAAATTCCTTGTGATGGATTAGCTTACAATGGTGAACTCTGTGCTACTAGTAGTTAAGGGTGCAAATCAATCAAATCTTGCTCAGAAATTGACAATTAACAATCATGCTCATAAGTCAAACCATATGGAGTAGAATGCCATTGGGAAGAATCATGCATAGTTAAGAAATGTTCTCACAATTCAAAATCAAATTGCAGATAAACTAATGGGGTGAAATGCATCTATTAAGATCAATAATGTTCATCAATTAAACAATGCTCTGATATTATTGAAAAATCAAACTGTTTGAGATCTTCAATTCAAGAAATAAATTGCATTTGGATGGACAATCAATGTGTTACAGAAACCTGTAATCTTATCCGAACCAAAGTATTTATTTAATATTATAAAATTAGGAAAATTGTTTCAATACTAGGAGGAATTCAGAAAAATGTTTCTTCACTCAAATTAAAGGTGGAGATAATTAGTGTTTGAGTTGTTCCTAGTTAACCGAATAATGCAACTGTAATCAATATAGCATTTTTGGTTGTAATTGGGTTAATAACTCTTGTCAGGAATTTAAATTACAACTTGCATGTAGTACTGAGGATGAGAAATAATGTCTGAGTGATAAATAATGCGTTTGGTATAAACCTATGAATAAGTGTCTTACTATTGAGAATGCTTCATTAAATGACAGAGCCTGCGATATTTATGTATTTGGTTCCATTTTACACGTTTGGATACTCATTGTTCTAATAGTTTTTTGGTGATTTATCAAATATTATTTATATTAAAAATAATTTTATTTATATGCTTGTTTTCAGGAGTATTTTCAAATATAAATAATAAATTTACGAGGCTCCCAAAAGGTTTAGTAAAAATGAAATACAAATTAATGCTCAAAAATAAAAGGCTAGATTGATGTAAGAAAAACTATTATAATAAACTTCCAACATTGAAAGTAATACTCCAAGAATTGTTTCAATTTTATTTGGGGTCATGACAGTCCCCACATTTTACTATTTTTACAATGCTCTTAGTATTAGATTTGAAGACATTTCATATTTTTACAATGTAAGATTGTGCATAGATTGGTTAAATTTAAAATATGGCTTATTATGTGGCTCTTTAATTGGTTTGAACATGATGAAATTTGATGATTTCAAAGCTAAAAATAAATTAAGATCAAAAGTGCCATTCAACTACACATATTACTCTCTCCCCATCCTTTTGGGTTTGTGTTCATATTCATGTATCGAAACTTTATCACAATGGTGGGTAGTACCTACTCTCGTAAATATCATTTCAACAATGATAGCATACTCACACTCAACGAATATGGGGACTGCTCCATTTTGGACTTTTGCAATTGTATATTAAATACTTGTTTTGGATTTAATAGCCACAGGAAGTCTTTTTTGGTCGTAAAGGAATTTAAATTTGCATAGAGAAAAAAGAAAAGAGTTGTATTCTAAATATTGAAAGAACAAATATAAATATAATAATTAACATGAATCATTAATTTTTAATTGTCCTTCGGATGTCTATTTTGAATATTCTCAATAAAATAGTAGTTCTTTGGCAAATATTTGCGATGAATCCAGATCAGACATTATAACATACGAACTCTCTTAAGTCTTTGCAGGAAATTAATTATTGCTAATGATAAAAGGAAGAGGAGAATCTGTTGAAATAGACGAATGAAGTTTTTAGGCTAATCAATCTGAAAAGTAACTATCTTAACAACACAGGGTAAGTAATTGAAATTCCTAAATTTATTAATGAGGCCAAAACAAAATTATGATTGTTTGATCCACCTCATCGTCCTAATGCAATTGTGGAAAACTACTTATCAGATGGGAAGGGTATAGTGATGAAATCAGAATGTCTTTTAGGAATTCTTGAATAAAAAAGAATATATATGAGAAATTGTTGGAAAAAATGATTACAGTACAAAGTTTGTTAATAGTAATGAACTTTTGCTTTGGTGATGTGATCTATTATTTAAATTAAGAGCAACAATGAATTTTGGATTATCATTTAATTAGGTAAGAGAGTGAGTGTTCTACTTAGAAAGTTAAAATTGGAAGTAATAGAGATAATTTGAACCAATTAATTCTTAAATTGATATTTAACTTAAATAAATATTTTTCATTTAATCAACTAATATGAATATTCTCCATAGCGATTTGTTCCTCAGTTTAAATTTGCAATTTGGTGACATCAATTCTCACTAAAATAATGTTGGGATAAGATTTACATTTTAGAGCAATTTCTTAGCATAAATTAAGTTTAGTAGAGAATTTTGTCTCAAAAATTCTTAAAATTTATGATTCTAATGAAAAAGCATTAGGAATTAGATAGGATTTCATTTTGGAGATGTATTGCTTCATATTTTATGTATTATTGGATTCTATTGAAATATATTCCATATCAAATAGAAGATGTTATTTGGTTAATATAGTCTTAAAGAAGTTTATCAAATAATTCATATAGTTGGGCATTTTTAATTGGATACATTTTGTAACGTTGCTAATCATAGTGAAAATCATTTCTAAAGTCAAAATGCATATTCTTACTGTTAGGTACTTTTGCCTAGATTTGCATTAATAGGTCCTTAATATCGTATTGATTTAAATCAAGGATTGATAATCCACAAACTAATTCGCTATAAGTTCTACCTTCATCATATATTCTATTAATTATATAATATAATTATTACGCTGACTAGAGGATATTAGCATAAAATTCAATTATACTATTTTGCTATTATCCTTACTTCAGGTTAGTAAAAAGCAGACAAAGTAGAGTTAATTAAAGGCTTTTCTATAACAATTTAGTGTTCTTGATGAGAAATTAGAATGTCAAATTGTAATCTGCAACATCATGCAGCAACATTAAATAATACAACTCACATATCTGATTATACTAATCTGGTTCATTCTAAAGAATAATGTCAAATTAATTTTAGATTTATTAAAAGTCTGCTAAAATCCTGTCATATTTGATTGGATAAGCTTCTAAATACTTTTTCAAAAGTAGAGAGAGAACAGATAAACTTTGGTTGATATGGTGATTGGTATTTAAGCAATCTTTTACAATTTTAAGTATGCCATTAAATAAGATATTTTGAAGACTAATGGGCCAATTTTAGATAATGAATTCAAATACATTCAATATCATTTCTAAAATAATAAATTTGAATACTTTCTCGATATTTATATTAATGTTACTCTTACTGTGCTAGATTCCATTCACTCTCAATTAAACCAAAAACAGAAGAATCTCCTTATTCTATTCTGAATATTTCACAAAGAGTCATTAAGATGTTTTCTTTGTGTATAAGTTTAGTTTGGTTTTGATATAATACCTTGAGATCAGCAAATGTTTGATGTGTAATTAATTATTTGGCTGGGTACAAAGAGTGCAGATAAATAAGATTGTTTACAATTTTGCAGATGTATAGGGGGATAGCAATTACATCTAGGGTCAGTTACTCTTTTAGGGTTGAGATCACCTTATTAACACCTTTTTCACTTATTGCATTTTTCTCTAGCAACTTTCTCAACAAGTTAAGTATTTACATTTTCAAAGGAATGTAAATACTATTTGGGATTTTCAGTATTTATATTATTTCGGATAGGAACTTTTCATCAAACATATACATGGGGATTGAAGAAATGTTCTCGCAAATTACAAAATAATGAGCTTCAAGTTTAATGCAATTGAATTCTTCATGTTTTTGGTCATCGTTGATTAGATCTTTCAAACGAAAGAGTTGTTTCAACATCATGTCCTCTGAGAAATAGCCAGCCACGTGATGGATAAAGTCAGCACCAAATTACCTCACTTTTATTAATAGATAATCGTCTGAATCATCTTCTCCGATTCTATTGAATTGATTTTCATATTATCTATAATCTAACATAATCAAATTGACCATCGCATAAAAAATGATAGATTCTTATTTCCAGTCTTCAATTTTCCTATCTGATAACAATTGCTTGAAGACCTTCATTATTTGGTAAGCCAGATATTTATCAGTGATTCTTTGGTTTTCATTCTACATATAAGTAGACATCAATATATCGAATAGCATTGTTTGAATGTCTAATGGAGGGACTCCATACTTGTTTGATTTGTAAACGACTTTAGCAAACTTTCTCAGTAATTCGTATTCAAGACAATGATAAGTCAGGATTTCACAAAATTGTTAATTGATTGTATTCTTTGTAATTTCATCAAATTTATTAATTGGTTAAATCAATGAAACATAGAGATCAGCTAAAAGATTCAGTTTTTGAATATCCACCAAATCGTAATAGGAAGTCATTACTTAAGTGATAGTTTTGAAATCTGCAGGTAGGATTTTAACTTTGATGAAACGATTGTTCATCATTTCTGTAATAATTTTGATGTGAATACTACTATAAGTAGTTTAGTTGATGATGGATTAGATAATGCTTAACGATGGCAATGACATTTCGATTATAAAGTTTAGTAAATCGCAATAAAATGGAAGTAGATATGAGTCAACCACATTCATGAAATTCTAGATGATAATCTATATCTAATTTTGAATATAATTGGGGGAGCATTCATAATTCTCTGTAATGTTACTCTTCAAAAATATAAAGTATTGCAATCTCAGATTTTAATCGTTCCAAGGTAAAAGTAATTATTCAAAACCTTATTCGATTTTTCGAATATCCTTGAAGATTGTTTTGAGTTCAAGCAAAGCGTTGATGCGAATATTTTAATCCGCATGATATAATTGTTCTATTAACACTTATGTATTGTAATCCATTTAATTAATTAATGGAACAAAATACTAAAACTAACTAAGAATATGTAATGGAATCTTGTTTATTTTAGTTTAAAAAACTGATGCTGATACGCAAGAAAATGAATGATGTGAAGGCTGATCAGAGTCCCACTGTGATTAAATACCTGGTGAGAAGAAAGAGTGCTGACGAAATTCAGGTACCATTGCATGATGTCGAATACAACAATCAACCAGAAAGGAAAAACGTGCTGTACTTTAAGAACTTCCAAAAGGTGACAATAGATCCGCATATAAAATTGGATGAAATCAATGAAGAAAAATGGACAATCATGACCAATAATTATAAATCACTCATAGAGAGATCTCGTTAAAGCGTTTAAAGACATAATGAGAGTGGTTAGAGTCTATTCCATAATAAGGAACCACGTAAGATGTAATTCATTACAAGAAGATAGTCAATTGAATATCGATTACGTGAAATTACTACTTCTACCAGCAATCACACTTCAGTCTCACCTCTGAAATTGACTACTCAATCCAATGTCAATCCTTCAGTAGACCCCACTTATGCTCGATTCAAAAAATATTATTAAAGAATTGGCATTCCCACCGATAGTCCCATTAAATTGAGACTATAAAGGATGATGTCCATTCCAATGGCACCTCAAAAGAAGAAAGACAAAAGTACTTATTCAACGAATTCTCAAAATCGTTCTCCTTCTCCAGTTTCTAAGATTCTGAACACAAAAGCCAATAGTCAATTGTAATACCTCAAAGAAATCAGAGAGATATGTTCCATAGCCTCCAACTATCATGCAGAGGTTAAACAAGATGAAAGAAATCAGATTTAACATGCAAGTTAATAGGTTGGATACATCTAAGCTGAATTCAATAAATTTCACAACATGTTGACATCGGATTTAGAAACTGTCAATTTCATTGATGATAAAAAGTGATTATTATAAATAATGAATAATTTACTATATTAATTTTAGACTATTGGCTTTGCATGTGATAAAGAATACCATAAGGGAATGAAAGAAGTTAAGAGACGATTCCAAGAAATCAACCAATTTAAAAAGAAGGCACTGAAGGATTTTAATAATGTGGATAATGTAATAAATTCCATTAGTGACATTATTGAGAAAAGGAAAAGAGAACCTCTGAGCAAATCCATTGATTGCACTTCCTTTCCCAACACCAAATAATAGAGACTACAATCGTGTCTCAATAAAATGGGCTAAATAGATTACGATTAATAACAACTAGATAGAGAATCTGGAATCAGAACTGCTAGCATCTTTTCTGATCGAATTGCTGCCGTACTACCATAAAAGGAACTGGCTGATAAAGAATTGAACCAAGAATTAGCTATCAATTGTCATTTGCATGACACTTCTAAATTCGGATAAATTATGGAATAAGCCTTGCTTCTACATTCCTTCCACAAGGACTGTAGTGAAAAGCTTAATCAAAATCTAAGTTTATTGGATCCCAACAATTTTAAAACCAGAAGGGAGAGGGCTAAGTTCCAATATAGAAATGAAATGAATTAAAAGAGCATCTAAGCTTAGGAATATTACATGAAAAAATTTCAATTAGAACACATGAGATTAAAGGATAGATTAATAGACTCTGATCAAAAAACACTTATCGATCATAAGTATGGTTAAGATAGAAATAAGGGATCTAAAAGTGCAAAAAATAGGAAGAGAATTCAATAAGTAACAGAAAAAATTAATAGAAATAAAATAGTTGTTATCTAAAATTTATTTAAATCAGGACATGATCAAAAATCCCAAAAAGCAGAAGAAGTACTTAGGTTCTTAGAATTGTATTCAAAAGTTGATCGAGAAAATAATTAAGTATTTAGTTAAATAATTGAAATCAATGGTTAATTTTCAATGAAAATTGAATTGTATTTGAGGAAGATTTTCTTCAAATTCTCCAATTAAGAGTGTGATGATTTAAATGAACTGTACAAGTATATAAATTTGTCAGGTTATCTTGAATGTTTTCGTCTGTCCCATCTGGACATTGAAGACAAAGAATTGATCACTGTTTATGAGAACAATGTGAAGATTTAAAATTCGGATAAGGATCGAGGAATGAATTTTACTTTTTTCAGAGATTCTCTAATTGATGTTGCAAATTGCATTTCTTTATTGCCCAGCAAAGAGGAAAAGCTACATAGGTAACTCTCTTAATTTATAAGTGTAGATTGGTGGAGGAATACCTTTTGGAAATTTATAATCAAGTGCTTGATTAAAATGAAATTCGAGTACTCACAATTAAATCTTATTAAGTGTTCAATGGTCTATTCTTTCCGCTGATACAAAAACTGTTTCTTATGTATGGTCAATCAATATAGAATTACAACTTCCATGATCAAAGACTTAATTTGGACAAGATTATTTTGGTGTTTATGCAAATAAAGGTGTTTCCACAAAAGTTCAGCAAACAATTCATAAGACATCATTATTGTTATTGTGCTGAACAGGATGAAGGATTAAATGTGAATGAATTTCAGCATTTCATAAACATCATGGCTTTGAGTCAAAGCAAGCGCATTTCGATTAGTAGGGAACTCAACAATATCATACAGTATAACCAATATAAGTTGGCATCGAAGTTCGAAGATATAAATGAATACGAGTAAAAAATATTCAGGAAAATAATGATATTTTATTTTCATAGTGAATTCTTAAATTTATAAAATGTTGAATAAGATTGAATTTATTTTAAACATTCTCTTAAATTAATAAGATATAAACATCAATTAAATTCATTGCGTGAGATTTCACTAGATAGATCATCATCTAAGATAATTGATCAGATAATAATTTTGAGGAATTTTAAATATGTATTTATATAATTCATAAGCAATTTGATTGGAATTCAAAGCAGTTTTAAAATTAATAAATAAATTTATTGAATACCAATCATGGCTACCCTCAATGTGCATATCAACCTAAATCAATACCAGCTGATCTTACAGTAGGAGAAAGCCAAAAATACTTATTCACTACAAAAAAAAGAGTTTCCTCATGGCCCCATAAACATTTATGAATAAAGGTTCAACTCAGTCAATTTCTCAAATACTAAAATAAATGAGGTGATTGGATGGATCCTCATTATAGCCGTCATCCTACTCATGCTCGTGATGGCTATATCTCTGATTCAAGATTCAGTGGTAGGCTTTGCCATACCATTGTTATCAGTTGTTACATTCTTCATAGTGTATCTGAATTGGGTGTCTATGAAGTTTTTTGTAAACTCATGAATTTGAACATTCTATTTTGTATTGATTCAAAAAGCTAACTGTCTATTATATATTATATCAGTGAATATATGTTAAATATTGATTAACATTCTTGATTCAATTTAAATCTTAGAAATTCCTTCCTTCCTATCTGCTATAATTAATTATATATTTTATTACGACTTTAATTAATCCTGTAGTATTCTGTAAATCCACCATTCAAAAACTATTAAATATTCAAATGAACCTTCATCTAGAGTTGCCTATCACTCTGTAGTGACTCTCAAGTGGAAGAAATGGAAATTTTAGTATTCAAGGATTTATTCCATAAAATAATCTAGGTGTTTAAATTTCGAATGATCATTTGGATTTTTCAATAATAAAATAAAATTAAACAAAGATGATGGGAGGTTGGGCAGTAGTAGAAGTGGACCAAAGTCACCACTAAGTCTTGGCAGTCGTTCATCATGGTATCAATCAACATTTGGGATCCCACCATCAAACCTTCAAAATCATTGAGGTACGCCATTAAGTTGTTGCTGGAACCAACTATTAATTCATTCTTGAAACAGAAGATCACAAGAGAATTTAAGTGAAAGTCTTTGAACCATTACCTCATACAAATCAACCAGCACATGTCACAGCAGCTGTCTATTTGTGATTCCATAAATAATCATATATACATTCATTTACATTCAATCTAACATGTTGGTAGTCTGAACAATTCTCTACGAAACTTCTCTAATCTAGTTAAAGTCTTATGAGATGACTAAAGAGTCAAAATATATTTCTAATACTGTAATGTTCAATGGTGGTTGTATAAAACTTTATTAAGATTGTTCAAAATGGGAAACACCTTCAATTGATGGATATCTCTTAAGTTAAATGAGTTGTACAAGGAAGCTATGATGCTTCCAACACAATCACAAATTTCAGTTATTGTCCATTAAAAGCGATACTGTATCTTTTGGATTTTCTTTTGCTTTTCGTTTTCCAAAGAAATCACTATTTCTACTTAACTATGCTATTTACGATGTCTTCGGAGAATGGCAAGAATATTTGATCTAACAATATGATACCTGCACAGCTATCTCTAATCAAATTTCGTGTTTCATGAACAGTTGCATCTTCAAAGGAATGACCTGATCTGATTAACCTTATTAAAATCAGCATTTACCTTCCAATATACATAACCCAATAGTGAATGAAATTTATTGACTCCATATTCGTATGTCTATCATTATAGCTTTTCTTAAAATCTGTTCTCCTAACTTATTCATTAAAGTGGTGTACCGATACTTATGTCAACGAATCTCTTTATCGTTTAAAACTATTGTTATGAAACCCTATTTAAAGTTGACACTATTCGAACAAGAATATTATATTTCTGATTTTATATATCTATAAGTTGGATAATGTATGGAAATTGAATCTCTATTCTTTAATTGCGTCTCTTCAAGTCCCACTAAATGCTTACCTGTTGGTTTAGGGAGTATATTATATATTCATGCAAATTCATTACTTAACCAACATACTTGATTTTAAACATTAAGTCGACAGAATTAGGTTGCAAAGGGAGTAATATTTAGAATGTTATTAAGTATCAATAGATATATAGAAAGTCTCATTATATAACATATAATCAGAAATGAGAATATGAATGATATTGAAAGATCATCGATGATTTTGGATGAATCAATCTGGATATTATAATTGAAACTGCCTGTCTTTAGCACAGTCAGTGGCAATTCCAATTAGACCTCTTACAGTTGGATTTCAATATGGATACTTCATAATTCTTTGTTCTTATAATATTAATTATCATTTAATAATGCATTCATTTTATTCATCTCTCTGTTTGTATTTTTACTCTTGATTCAAATGACATTTTCATTTATTAATTAATGAATTCGATTCCTAAATAAATTAAGAATATCCTAAGAGTGGAAATTTTACTCATATGTGTCTTGATCATGTTGAACATCACACTATACTTCCTGAATATAGCTGAGAACAAATTACAAACTTGTTAATTGTCATTCAACGCTATAGAAAGATGCTATGATTTCGATAATCAATTGATCTACAAACAAAGAATGACTAGGTCACAATGCGATTATTGCACAGTGTTGTTATGGTTAATGCCCTCTAATATTGTGATGCTGTTTATGATGACTCTCATAATTATTAATAAAGGTAGGTATTACATTAAAAATTTTATGAATAAATTGCATTTAGTGGAAATAATCTATTTTGGCTTGTAATTTGTATATAATCTTTTTATACTATTCTATATTTTTAAAATGCCAATAAATTAAAATTATAGAACCAAATTGGCACCCTTGATAATCCTATTCATTGAATCCTTAATCAATTGTTTTATTTGCATTCTAATTAGGATCGATTAAATCTATACCATCAATTATCTACGTGAAACAAATAAGAAAGAAACCCAAATGTAAATTTAGCTTT
The DNA here is from genome assembly GCA_905182995.1 of Paramecium octaurelia. Classification (NCBI taxonomy): domain Eukaryota; phylum Ciliophora; class Oligohymenophorea; order Peniculida; family Parameciidae; genus Paramecium; species Paramecium octaurelia. The sequence continues at coordinate 223,323 of CAJJDP010000107.1, forward strand.
TAGTGTGATAATATAAAAGTATTATTGATAAAATTACTTATTATCACAATATGTTGATATTTATTAATTATCCGATTAAAAGGGAGAGGAGACAGGAGTGATAGAGAATTCGTTTTTTGATCATAATAATATTAAATTATGAAATATTTGTTAATTCCTGCTACCATATATTTTTTAGTCACAGGATGGTACTTGTTTATCGAAGCTAAATTGCCATATTACCCTTTTTAGCATCTGCTTGAATTCACTCCGAATGTATAATAAATAAATCTATTACCTAAGCATGCTATTTAGGCATTATTCGCAGTTGCATTAGGATTATGTATTGTTATTGACAACCAAAAACTGCTTATGGCATTTCTATTTATAGGTGTAGCTGATCTCTCATTGATTGTCAGACAATGTTTTAAATTGGAAATGCAGGAACTTAGTGAAGCATTATAGCAGTATTGATACATCCTAAATATTTGAAAGTGTTGGATACAAGACAGTGATGATGGGAATCATAATAGAAGCTATGCGCAAATAGATTATTTATGAGGAGCCAGAGAAAAAGAAGAAGAAGAAGAAGAAGGTGAAGAAGATGGTTGAAGTAGAAGTGGAAGAGGAAGTCGATGATGAAGACGATAAAGCAGTTGAAACCAAAAAACTTAATCCCCAATAACAAGAAGAACCTGTGGCTGCTCCTTCAAAAAAAAAAGAAAAAAAAGGCAAGAAATGATTTATATTAAAATGCAAAATATGTGTGGATAGATTTCATATTTTTGCTTGTTTTTATTAAGAATAAAAATTGTTGGATACAGTGAATTCTCTCTTCATTTGATTCACCTGTGGAATATCTTCATCACTACTTTCATTTTCACTATGCTTTTTCTTAAATATCTAGAAAACATCCTTAGTCATCTAGATTATTTTATCCTTGTAATTGATGCAATTTGGTGTTGAATCGACTGATGTTATCCCAACCACATTGACACTTGATCTTCGTAAAAACGTTGTGGGTCTTATCTTTGAATCCTATATTGAAAATTCAAACAGATCTTTCCTCTCAGATAGAGATTCCTGTAACTTTTTATTGCTCAAACTTTTATTGAAAATATCGACACAATCCTTATACTAGATATAGAATTGCTTATAAAAGACATGTTGTTTGTTAATGTTCTGCCATTTCTCTTCGTAATTTTAGTTTGCTCTTATTAAAGTGGCATTTATGGATAGCGTTTCATTGTAATTCCTCTGCAGATCTTCATATTGAATCTTCAACTGATCAAACAATAACTTTGAAGCATCGTAGTTGTTCTTCAAATACTTATATTCTGTTATCCATTTTTGGAGTTCATCCTGAAGAGTTAGATCTTGGTTCTTTTGCTGTTTCATATTGATTTACTATAAAGTATATGCTTAGATTTGCTGAGCTCTCTTCAAATCTAATTTTGGCATATTGTGTTAATGTAAAATGGTCTCTCAATATTGATTCATTTATACATTTATTCGAGTAGCATTGAATTTTATCTTCCATTGGAGATGTGCAATCCTTATCTGAATCTTCGCCGTCAATCTAAACCAATTTCTTTTAGACTTCAACCAATTGGGAGATGTACTTATCTACATTTTTTACTCCTTGACTTGGTTACATCTTCAATCGACATATTTCATTCGAGAGAGTCTAAAATTAAATACTTCTGTTTTACAAAGTTTAACTATATTAAATCATTTTTAGACTCTTGTAACTTGCTCATTTTCATGTGAGCCAAAGCCAATTGAACCTTGTATATCTCGATCTCCTACTATAATCTCAAAGTGGCTTCATTCAAATTCACTATCTGAGGAATACATCATATTGATACTTATTTGTACTTTATCAAATAACCTTCGTTTTGAGGATCAGTTTCATAGAGGTTTAAGTTAAAACTTGTTTACTCATAGTATTTTATTTGTTCTTGCAGTTACTTAATTCTTTGTTCTGCCTCTTTGAGGATGAAATCATTTTCTTATTGTGTTGCTAGCAGTATTTATTCTAGAATGAGAACCTGAATTAAATATCATAGTACTTTCGACACGGCTTCATTTCTCTCATTAAGTATTTTCGATATTTATTATTTCAAAATATACTACTCTGATTGCATTACACTCAATAGCAATTTCATGTCTGTTCGTCCATTAATTAGACTTTGATACTACGCGTTGATTTTAATTTATTCTTCTAGCCTCTGACTTAGATTTTCGATTTCCTAACTTAAGTAATCTATTTTCAATTTGGAAGAATCACATTGATCCATTTTATAATTTTTTAATTTAATAACACTAATCATTACAATAAATATTGTATTCATCAATTACAAATCAGATACTATTCTAACTACCTAATATCAAATTAATTTTAATGAAGTTTTAATATAACATTTATATGTCCAATAATAATATCTAGGCTCATCAATCCCAAGTAATCAATGAATAAAAAACTCAATTCGATATATTTTAATAGATTACCTTTAATTTAATTTACAAAATCTAAATTAGCCTTATTTTTATTTATAATACAAAAATTACTCAATTAATCTTGTCACCATTAATATACATAATTTTGAATTATTCAATTTCATTGATATTTTTAAGGATTTGATTGCATTAATAATAATATTAATGATACGAGATGAGGAGTATAATTAATTATAAATTTAAATCAATGGAAAATGATGATATTAGAAGATAAGTAATTATTCATTAATTTTACTGATTTTATACATACTTACATAGAGGAAGGAATATTTATAATAATGAATACATGTAAAGTAAATTGAAAAAATTATTCGATGATATCTTAAAAAATGTCAATTACAATTAGACTTTTGTTAAAGAGCAATTATAGATATAAATATATTTAAATCTCACCTAATAGAAGATGGGTTACTTAATGAAATTAGATAGTATATTAATTGCCTATAATTTAGGGTACCACGATCTAACAGTAACAGCAGACAGATGAGATTCAAGGAAAATTATAGAAAATTGATACAGAATTATTAAGTCGAAAATGTTAACAAAAAAGTAGAAGATTTTAAAACGATTTTAGAATACTCGTATCATTCTTGTCTATAAAATATTTACTCTAAGGGTAAATTATAACATCTGATAAAAGATTTTATTTTAAGAAAACTAAAATATCAATTAAGAATCTCACCAATATCATTAGTGCATTGCATTATGATGTGCATAATATGATTACTATTAATTATTCATTCGATCGATACAATTTTGCTTATCAATTTATAGTTAGGCAGATATTTCAAGATATGCTTTTTTGGATGTTTGCATTTGATTGAATTAGAAGATTGGGATGAGGAACTGACTGTTTGGATTTGGTTTTGATATAGAAAGGAGAGTTAAGATGTGAATATATTGTAGTAATTATAATAATATATTTGTATATAAAATGTCGTAACTTCTTATGGTGTGGTTAAATGATGAGGTGCAGTTGAGTAGGAAGGTGACATCATTCGAAAAAGATTTTAATAATGGGTATCTCTTTGGCGAGTTATTGAGCAAGTTCAATTAACAACTCAATTTTGAAGAATTCTCTAATAAGTGATTATTGTTTTCTATATTTAGAGATGTACGAGAAGCCAAGATGAAGAATTTTACTTTGTTGGAACCAACATTTAAAACTTTGCATATTCCATTCAATTTTCAAATTGCTGATCAAGTAATCAAAGGCAAAAAGGGAGTTGCTATGTAATTGCTTTATCAATTACAGATGGTATGTCGTGTATTCATAATAATAGTAATTGCAAAAAGTAAATGATCCCCATGATGTTATGATGCATGCAAAGACTGGTAAATATAATGTGATATAACCATTGATGGTTATCAGATAACCAAAGGATTAATTTGATAAAATGGAATAAGAGTTTTTTGTATCTAAGCTCAATGAGAAAAATAAGGCATAGAAGGATGTTAATTTGGATAAGCATCTTGGGAAGTTTTCGTCTTTTGCTATTTAGCAGGCAGAAAAAGAACGTAGGTTGAAAATAAAGGAAGAAACTGAGGAAAGGAATCTAAAGGAAGAAATGCGTAAGATTTAGTTGAATAAGTTACAAAGAAATATGGCATTTATGGAGGATTGGAATCAAAAAGGAATTGAGAATTGGAAGAAAAATTAACAGATTAGACATAAAAATAAGGTGGCTGATGAAAAGTTCAAGTCTACAATGCAAAAAGCAACAGAAGACAGATTGGTTTAAACGTAATAGATGATGAGAAGTGAGATGGAAGATCAGATTGAATAATTTGAAAATAGAGCTACTCAAGAACCAGTCTCTTTGGGATTAAGGAATAAAATGATGAGTGAATTCTTGAGGAAGGAGAGAGACAAAAGAAGGAGAAAGATGATTGTTGATTAGGAAAAGCAAACAGATGAATTACAAAGAAGAGAGTATACAGTTTTAGAAAAACTCAAATAATAAAGTAAATAAGAAAAGGAAATTATGTATGAAATTTGGAGAGCTTATCAATGCAGAGAGGTAATTTGTGAAAACAGATAATTAAGAGATGAAAATTATAGAAATAAATAAGAACTAAATGTTATCAATTAGAAATTCAAAGAAGAAGAAATGTTAAGAGCATTATAATCAGAATTTAATGAAGAAATCGAATTACAATAGAAAAGATAATTAGAAATTAATGTTGAATATAAATTACAAATCAGATAATCCAATTATGAAAAATGCAAAAAATTAGTGGAAATCCTCTTTGAAATTGAAGAACAACTTTATGAACATTTGTAAAACAATGATTCTAATGAATTTAATAAATAATTTACAAGGGAAAATCATCATCTCTTTAAACAAGGCATGGAACTCATTCCATACAAACGATTTAGAACTTATGATCCAATCAAAGAGATGAAAAAATAAGAAAGTCTTAACTACAAACAAAAGATGTTCCTTGCTAAAATGGAAATGCAAGATTATCTAGAGGGAACAGGTGCTTGGGATATCTATTAAGCCCAAAATAACTATAACTTAGGAAATCTAGTTAGATATCTGATAGAAAGTCAATTCAAAAATTCTATACAAGAAATACAATAAACTGATATTCCTTTTGTCCCCTTCAGAGGAAGTTTAATAGGATTCTCATTTAGTGGCAAAAAAACTATCAGTGAATTATTGGCCAAAAAGTATGGAATACAATTGTTGTCAATTGATGTGATAATCAATGAACTACTAGAATATATAAAGAAGTATGAATAAGGCGAAGAACACTCACAAATATGGGATTAATAACAAATTGAATTGGGATAATAAATATCAGGGTATCTTTGTCAAGGAGAGGAAATACCAGAAGAACTCTATATCAAGGCAATTGTGTAGAAAATCAAAAGACTGTTTGATAAATAGGAATTTGATTAGATTTATGAAGAATACAAAGCTAAATATTCATTATTCAATCCCAGATAAAGTAGAACCATAGATGAATTCAATGATGATGGAATCAACTGGGAAGATTTTCATAGGAATAATATGATCAATAACAAACCATATTGTAAGGGATGGCTGTTAGTTGGATTCCCGCATAATTATGAACAAGCAAAACTCTTGGAGAAATATTTAACTGGTATTGAACCTTAAGATGAACTCACTCCATTATAAGCAAGACTATAAGAGGCTGCGAGAGTAGTCAAACCAGTTGATTACTCGGTTATCCCGAGAAAGAAATAGGAAAGTGGAGTAGGAGTTTGTGTATATTTAGAAATGCCGTCAAACGAATTATGTTTGAGAAGAGCCATTGGCAGAAGATATGATAATCATAATCACTCATTATATCATCTGGAATCCAACACTCCTCCAGTTGATAATGCTCCCTTGGTTGAAAGAATTAAACCATTATATGAAGTAGACAATTTATAATAACTTATCTCAGATAAAAATGCCTATTTCATGACATAGATTCAAGGAATTTAAAATTGGTATAATAATTTTGAGTCTGCTGATAATTCAAATGCTCAAAGTGCATTCATAGGTGTAGATGCCTCGAATAATTACGAAAGAGTGTTTTATGATGTGGATAAAATATTTTAGAACTTTCTGTAAATTCAAATTAACAAAATACAATAGAAATATGACAATTAGTAGAATGAACTATTGCAAAAAGAGGAATTAATCAAGTAATAATAGGAGCAAGCAGAATTAGATAAGATATGTTCATTCAAATAGGTTCAATTAGACTCATTGCCATTAAAGCAACCAAATCAACAATTTCTCTAATATTTGCATTCATTTTGGAATCAAATAGAAAACAAATACATTTCTCTCCAAAATATTTTCAAAGGATTTAGAGAGTAAAGAGAATTTCTTACGAATTATTTAATGGATATCTAAAGAAAGTTTATAGATTTAATCAATACTCCAGATGAGAAGTTTTATCATGTGAGAAATTTCTAAGAATCATACAATCAATTTGTATAGGAGAATCCCGATTTGTGTGAAGAGGATGTCTGTAAAGAAGAGTTGCACTAAAGAGTCGATGATTTGTATGACCAATTGATAGATATAATTGATTAAAAGAGAGATGACTTACTAGTAGAAAAATAGTAAATATAGAATTCTTAATTTATTGAAAACGAAATTGATCTATTTTTGTTATAAGTGAGACAATTATTAGCAATTGAATTAGATAGAGCGTAAAATTCTATCTAATTACTCAATGATTACTATGGAACATTAGAGGCAATAGAATTACAAGATATTCAACCTAGCGTTGGAGAATTATAATTGCAAGATGGAGATGATCCTAATGTTAGATTAGACAAACTGATTGCTGATTCTTTAAGAATATTTGCTGGAGAAGAAGAAATCATAGAAGATAAAACCAAAAAGGGAGGCAAACAACCTGCTAAAAAAGATGAAAAAAAAGGAAAGAAAGGAAAGGAAGAGGAGGTTGTTAAAAAGGAACTTCAAAATCCAGAGGCTATTAGTGCTATTACTTTAGAGAAATAAATATTCAAAGATAGAGTGGATGCTATCAAAAGATATGCCTCATAATAAGTTAGAACATATAGATAAGCAGGTGATCAATTATACCTCAAAATTGATGAGTGGATTTACTATACTCATTAAACAGAAATTAAAGCCTTAGATGCTATTTCTGGTTTATTTAGAGGGTACATCGAAAGAGTTGAAAGGATCCAAAAGGAACTTCAACTCTAATTCGTTGATGTAATTGTTAGTCATGAAGTCTTAAACTTTTTAACTCCCATTCCTCCCCCATTGACTGCAAGAGAACCATTATCCAAAGAAAGATATTCCATCTCTCAGCTCTATTATCTGATTGAAGATTTAAGAGCCATCACAAGCACTCACTTACTAATCGATATAAAATAATTAGCCTTGCTTTTAGCTAGATCCTCCTATGGAGTCTTGAAATATTCGCCCTCTCAATGGATGCAAGCATTACAAATCCTTGATTAAAATGGGTATTCTTTTAAATCCAATTTATAGCTATGTTAATGTCAGATAAATTTGTACATACTTAATTCTACTTTCATCTCCTACTCCCAAGGAAGATGAACTCTAGTAATATTCCAGTAAATTGGGTTAGCCGTTGGTAAACAAGGATACATTTGTTAACACTCCAGCTTGGTTTGATGAATACGAGAGGATTTCAGAAGAAGAAAGTATATATAATCATTATCGTTTATCTTTTTAGATACTAATTACTTTGATCGTGTAATTTACATTAAGGAGTTATTATTCTTTGTCCATAAAGATGAAAACGACATGATAGCTACAAAATAATACATTGATATTCTAAATGTAGAAGGAGACAGATTTGAAGATTATTTATTGCAAAATATGTAGCATTAATGATATTCTATTATATCATATTTCCATAAATTTATTTATTATTAAATATTTTACATATTTATTTTGATTGTTACTGGTTAACATTCAGCCATTGAGCGTTATTTTATCAAATCTATATTGAAATATTTTCAAAAGCGATACAATTTAACATATTTATACATATTGTATTTTAGCAGAAATTGGTTTGTAAAAACAACATTAAATTAATAACTTAAGAGGTATAATGTGAATATCGTTATGAATCGGATTATAATAGATATAAAACAATGCTGCAACTTAATATGAGAAGTATTTGATAGAATTATAATTAAAATTGTTAAATTTTTCAAAAAAATTAAATTTTGTAAAGTTAATTCTTTTTAAGAGAATCATCTTGTTAAAAAAAATATCTATAAGAAAATATTAAAATACTATAATTTTAGTTAAATAGTTAATATTGCATAGTAAAATAAGTATAAAGAATAAATTTTATGATTTGGCTGAAGGAACTCAATAAATAATTAGAATGCCTTAAAAATGGATTATTATTAAAGAAATAAATTCATTTAGCAATGGTCTTTGAAGAGAGCGTTAAATTTTTAGAATAATTATTAGATCATCAATAAACCAAATCTATAATTAGACTAATGAATTTGGTCACAAAATTTTCCATTCTGATTACATCAAAAATTAGATTAAACATAATAAAAATTTCCGAAATGTATCAGTATTCTGATTAAAATATATTTTTATTGATTAGATTAACCATTGTTATTTATTGGTTATGGGTATTATTATGAATATCTCACTAAAATAATATAATATTAACTATGAAAAATAATTAGAACATAAATCCAAAATTCTCTTATTCTTATTATTAGTAAAATCAATTCTTTTTATTATTTTATATAATAGGTTGTGAAATTTTGAATTAGAATTACTTATGCTTTAAGTAAAACATAAATTATAGAAATAAAATAATATGATTATAAACTCATAAAGTTTACTCCTTGAACTCAACCAAACTAATTTAGGTTGGTTATTCTTTATTCTATGGAATCTAATTTTATACGTTATTTCTCAAACTATTTTGAGATAATTCAAAGATAGCTCTTAATCTTTTAGCTGTTTTATTTTTTGCATAAAAATAAAGGACTGCATAAATTCCTATTATAGCACACCAAATAGCTATAATTATCCCCAAGAAAGTATAACAATATTAATAAGTCTCGCAATGCCAATCTCCTTCATACCAAAAGCAACACTCTTCACAATAATACTCTGTTCCATATTATATAAAGTCTAAAAGTTATTAATAATCATACAGCAATAGCTTCTAACAGCAACTAGAAATGAAAACAAAAGTAATGATTTCATTAAGAATAAATTCTAAAATTATATATACCTTAAAAAGATTGAGAAGTTGAAATATAGAATTATATAAATAAAGTGGTATTAATTTAATTACAGATTTCTAAATTAATACATTTATACGATTGCAATACTTGTTGTATACTTAAACCAAAATTTTTAGTCGAGAAAATCTTTTTAACATCAAACTTTAGCTATTTAGATTCAAATTTTTAATATAATAAATCTAATGTATCATATAAATTAATCATGATTTTTGTTAAATGAAGAAAGATGTTTTTATTTCTCTTTCAGATAAATACCTTTAGAAATGCTAATAAGTTGATCTTGTAGAAAAATATTTCATATTAAATCTTATTCCTACATAATAAATAAATAAATAGTATATGATTCTTTACAATATATAATTCAAATAAATATCATGTGATTATGTTTAAGGAATGGGTATGGTAGAATTTTTAGTCTTACTGCTCAAAATTATAAAAAAAATGTTGAAATACCATAGATATTAATAAAGAACAGAATTCTTAGCAATTAAAATAGAATCCAATGACGATAAATATTCATGATTTATTACTGTTTATCTGGACAACCAAAATTTAATTCAATTGTGATTTAAACCAAATATTTTATTTAAATGAACTTGATTGTTTTAGTTTTTTTGTATCTCTTATCCTAATTTTTGTAATTGAATTATGAACTAGCAACTGCTATGAGCTTTGACAATTAGTTAAATAATCTCGCAGAGGAATCGATAAGCTCGACCATAGTGTTCAGTCGATTCAATTGGTATTTATAAAATAGGTGTAAGTTTTTATAATTAAGACTATGTTATATTAGATATCTTTAATCCATCCAAAGTGTATAAAAATGAAACAATTTCTTGACAAAATGTTAGTTGATCCTTAGATCTATAGTTTCCTAATATGTTTGCATACTCAAGTATCTATTAAATAATTAAAGGCGGTGATTGCTTAAAAAAAGTTTATTTCATTAATAATAAATTTTGATTTTGATCCAATTAGTGGATTAGGTCACGCAATTGTATTAAAAATCTTAACCATAACTCTTCTTAATATTTATAATTTTCTTTGCTTATTACCAGCTTGTATATAAATTCAAATTATTCTATGTTTGACTTGATTGACTAAACCTTTAGAATTGAAACAAACTAAATTTGCCGATTCATAAAATGATTTATTAATCGCAATTCTAGATATTGATCAAATGTTAAAAATTCACTAATAAAATAGATAATTTCAGGTTAAAGATTTTCAAACTTAGAAATTGAACTCAAATTAGTTTTTTGCATTGTAAAATAATAATATAATATATTTAATTTTATTATCACTTGAATTATTATTTATTGAATATTCTCATAAATAAGATGGAACATATAATAATAAAGGCTGAAGGCACTGAAAACTATGGGTCAATGGATATGTCCCCTGAGTGCAGACCAAGACCATTAAGTGATAGAAATTCATCTGGGGAATATGTGGTCATAGCGAAAACGATATTTTTAGGGCCTCATTGTAAAAATATGTTGGATTTTATATAAAAGGGCCTTTATTTGCTGCTACTTTGATTGGATTCAATGTCTTTGCCTACATAATGATGAAACAATAAAAAGCTTTGGGTCACGATATAACTTTTGGAATAATTATAACATTAGCATAATCAATACTTTATTTAGGTGTTGGATTGGCTAATCCAGGAATTGCAAATGACTCACAGTTGAATTAGAAATATCTTGGTTAGCTGTACTCTTTGTCGAATAGACCCTAATAAAGAAATGTATGGTATTGTGAAAAATGTTAAAAAATCTAACCGGCTCGATCTGATCATTGTCCATTTTGTAAAGTGTGTATTACCAATTTCGATCATCATTGCCCTTGGACAGGGAAATGCATCGGAGGTGAGAATCTATTTCATTTTTGGGCTTTTCTTATCTCAACAATTATTTTCTTCACTTATTTTGTTACAATATTGCTGAATCAAAGAGAGGAAGCCAAAAATTAATGAATAGTTTATAATTAATAATCAACAACCTTTGGCTTGTTAATTAGATTATTTATATTTGTAATAAATATCTATATTATATTTGAATTTTTTATAAATCAGGAAGAAGGAATATGTCAGAATAGTTTCTAAGCATCTCCTTAACATTTGAGAAAGTGATTTAAGCAAAAATAATGAGACATATATCTTAATTATTTTAATTTATCTCAACATCTACTTATGACAAAAAGCAGACTCATTGAAATTGTTATTTATAGTGTTGATAATCACTATGAGCTTGTTTAAATGAATATATTGAAAAAAATAGGAATTCTGTTTGTGAGATTTGATCTAAATTTAGGATTTATCCGCTCAGTCAACAATTACAAGAAGAACAACAAAATTATATTTAAAATATTGTAGAAATTTAAATAAGGGTAAATTTTGAATATTTGAGGGGTAAGAAAAGCATAATAAATTTTAACAAGACAAATAATTTTTTGGCTATTCTATATAAAATTTAATGATCACATAATATTATTTAGAAAAAGAAATGCCCTTTTGTACTTTATTGGATATATGTCTAAATAAGAATACAATAATAAGCAGCATTTTCATGAATCTAAAGCTATGATAAAATGTACTGAATTACAAAAAAGATTTTTTTTTATAATCTTTTTTAACGCCCAAGATTTTGCTTCTTTGGCAATTAAAGCAGGGAGTATTGAAATCATAAGGTAAACTAACAGTGCTATTGTTATTTTTGCAATAGATAAACCAAATATAATATAGGGATATTAGAATATTTCTTAAAGTTTTACAATAATTATTAAAGTGTTTGATATTCTTTGAATTCAATATATTAAAATGATTCGAAAAAATTTCAATAAGAATTAATGGAGATTAGTTAAATTTGGAGAATTTTATTGGTTCAACACAAGATAAAGTGGAAATTAGTGAAACCTAATGAAGTTAGTTTAATGTTTTATAATTATAATTGAATTTTAAATTGTATTATCAAATTATTTATTCAACATAGGATTCCTAATGAAAATAGATTTTTCATTGAATTAGTAATTCATTTACAGGGACTAATTGATACTCCACATTTGAAATTATATCATTAGAGGCTGTCGAAATAATTCTTAACTTCGAAATCATACCTTATTGTAGTTCAGTGTATGAGCACATCTTCGATCCTACCTAGATAATTTGTTTCTTTTCCTCCCGTAGGTGGAATATTATAGTTTTAGCTGTGGCATACTTGATTTAGAGCTTCTTTGCGGCCTATTAAATTGATTATGCAGTATCATACTTCTTTAATTTTAAACCCTTCCTTGAGTACAAGTCGAGACAATTAATCCTTCGAAACAGGTGGCACTTTTATGTATGTTCTTTTATATTCTTAGAATATCCCAGGGACTATATTCGAACGAGGCCTAAGTTCTTTTTTTTGAGCTTATTTATTTTATTGAACACTTATTGGGAGTTTTTATTCACCCTCATCAATGATATTCATCTAATTCAATATTAATATTTAAAAATCTTTATAAATATCCAAATTCGAGCAAATCAGCCCTTAGTGCGTCATGATTAAGATGCATTCAATATTTTTACTGATAAAATTTTTTATAATGCACCTAAAATTCGAAATCTACTGGAATCGGATTGCTTCATTTCGTTTTAGCTTATAGATTGATGACGAACTTAAAGCCAAGCGGTGAATCGACTCAAATTTAATATTTTAATATTATAAAAAATATAAAAAGAAATTTGAACCTAATTTTATTTCAGGATTAATAAAGGCTGATCTAGCCTCTTGATAAGTTTTCTTCTACATTCTTAAAATCAATTAATATTATTAATTTAAATTGAAAAACTTGAGTTTATTTTATATTGTCTTGAAATTAAAAAAATAAGCAATATAAGTTTAATTTAATAATTCAGAATCATTAACCTCTACTTTATTTTATAATAAAGTAATAATTTAACCAACATAGCTATTTAAATTTTATACTCAAATATTTGTCTAAACCAATCAGATTTTTTCTTTTAAAAACTTCCATAAACCCAAATCTGTGATTTTGTGACAATATTAAGATAGACAGTCCTCAAAGATTTAAATAGAGACCCCTCTTGAGACTCAAGGCGTCTATAGGATTCTTGAGGAGTCCTATTAATTAATGAAGACCTGACCTGTTTAATTTTTAGTTAGTATATATATTTTTGAGTGTTTTTATTGGAGTAGAAGTCTTCTCAGTACACTTTTGGCTTACGAGGAGTTGTTTAAATTAAAGAACTTTTTTCTTGTTAATTTTACATAACACTAACAACCAAAACTAATGACGTAAATTAAAATGAAACGGATTTAGTTTCGACTTTTTTAGAATCCTTATATGAAGTGAAGTTAAGAACAAATATGATCATAATGGGAAAATATTCAAATGATTTTATCAAATTAAAAAGATTCAAATTAGAAATTTTGCATTTGATTTTTATAATGAAATAGTACATTGAAGTAGGGTATGCTCTTTCAAATAGAGTGAAATGTTAGAATTGCCTTTAGAACATAATTAAAGACGACATCAGGATAGGCCATGTATTAACTAGACCTCCTGGTTTAGGGTTTGATAGGAAAGTGTGGTATCACTTGCCTTGTCTGACTTCAATAAAGGGAGATCGAAATCAAGATTTGGATGTAGTTAATATACACGGATTGAAGGAAGAGGATTAGAAGAAAGTAAGACAGAGGGTCGATTAGATAAAGAAGAGTAGTTATTAAAAAAGTATATATTTTATATAAAAATTACTGTAGAAGATTAAAAGGAAGTTAAATATTTGTCAAAGCAGGAGCATTTCCAAAACTATGTGAAAATATAGAGGGATTTACATTTTAATTAAAAGCTACGTCAATAGGCTATGTTTTTTTAGAAAATGGATTAGCCTGAGGAGGAATGGTGACTATTCTATAATAATCAATTATAAATTATAAATTGAAAGATTTTATATTCAGAATTTATATTTTTGATTTATTCCAAATCCTAAATACTTACCAATTTTAGGAGCAGCTAAACATTGATGCAATTTCATATTGCTAATTACTTCTGGCATGGATCTATCTCTAGTTAATTTAGAAGTCACAGATCCAGTAACACTATTGTTGTCAATCCTTGATAGACTAGGTGGTTATTATTTTGATAGATATTTATAGAATTGGGTGGCAGGGATGGACGGAAGTTCTGATTTAATTGGAGTCTTGAATTCCTAGATACTAAGACTGTCTTATTTATCCATTAAAATAGGGGGAAATTCAGTATGAGTGTTTTCCTCTATAATTTCCGAGTCTTTGATCAACAAATCATAGAATTTGCCTATATCATTGACTTTCACAATCCCATTTTTAGGCATAGTATCTTCGTAATCACTTTGTTTGGTTTTCTGAGTAGTGTTTTATCGTATGCCTGACTTCTTCTTTAAATAAGATTATTCATAAGATCCTCTTAGAATGCTATTATTGATTGTAATACTTGAATATTCTTCTTTGGATAAACGAATAGATTATGATTATTCGGATGCTAAATATTGATCCATCTTATTTTAGATTCGATAAGGCAAATCTTAAGCTTGAGTATGTTTATTGCGTTGTCCTTTTTCATAATGGTCAATTTCAAGAAAAACTCCTGGTTTTAATTCTAAGACATCCATAAATTCCTGTAGATGATTTCTTTCTTATTAGGCTATAATCTTTTGGGCTTCTGCATTTTCATTTGTTGGTTATACCTTAAATAATTTTAATTTAGGTTTAGGCAAGGCTGGTCTTCTTGGTTTGATAACTGCCAATTCTTCAGTTTGAGATGGAGCTGATTCCTTAACTTATTATCCTTCAATCTTTTTTACAGGAGCCAATTGCACTCTCTTAGCTTTAAGTATTATTTTACCATCAATATCATAAGTTACTTTTTCTGGTTGACCATCTACTAAAACTCTGATTTTTCTTCGTTCTTCCTATTTTTCCTTCTCTATTTAAGCTTGATTTTCTTCGAATTCCTTTCTCATCTTCTCTCTATACGATAACTGACTTCTCAAATGATCATCATATAAATCGCTCTCAGGCTCCTATTATGTTTATACAATTTCAGGCTAAAACTCTTCCCAAGAAGGAGGCTTCTCTTCAAACTATTCCTCTTCTAATTCCTCAATCTTATTATCAGGTTTTCTAATGAATTCCTTCATTAATTGAGCATTTTGTCTCCTCCATTAATCATTCGTAGGTCTTTCAGGTTCACCCTCTTCATCCAAGTCTGATTTGATTTTGTCATACTCAATTTCCTTCACTATAGATTCAATCAATTCCATAGTTTTTGTAAATGTAAAAGATGGCATATTTCTCAATACATCACTTACATTCAGACCTTTGTTCAGAGAATTCATGAGTTGTATTATGCTATCCTATACGATAACATGAACTTCTATTAGAGATTGATATGCGGATTCAGGCTCGAAGGTGAGAATAGAAGAACGATGTTAAGCTATAGGTGTTGAAATTTGTAAATTATTCATTTTTTTTTAGCTTTAGAATCATCTTTTTTTGGAGCCTCCTTCTAAGGTTATTTCTATTGTTTCTACGGACTAGCTGTTTTTTGTGCTTTGGCTCCTTTTTTATCCTGTTCTACAGGTGATTTCAAATCAATCACAGGCAGGGTTAATGAATTTTTATTTTCCTCTCTCTTTTGCTCAACCCATTGTTTTCTCTCCATGTTCTTCTCTTTTCTCTATTATTAATAATGATATTAATATTACCAACTTGTCTTCGGTTAAATACTCCTATTATTTATAAGTAGCAGGACTGAATTGTTTGGCTGATAACAAACCCAATTATGCTCTTTGTGCCAATAAGAATCTTTCCTTCTCCTTTTAGAATAATTTAGCTATAATGAATTTACAATCGAAATACATTTCTCTTCTTCATAAACAGAAACCTCTAACTTTGGCTAAGATTTGACTAGTTCAAGATGTTTAGGTTGATTCTTTCTAAAAGGATAGGTTATTTTTCTATAATCAATTGGAACTCTTTATTTTTCTTTTTCTTCTTGCATTTATTATTTCTTCTATTTCTTTTTTGCTGAAATATCTTCCTTCTATTTGAGATTTACTCCTAATGCAACTAAGTATCTTTCTGATGGATTCGATGATTCTAATCAATTAATACGCAATATATTACCATTTGTGAAGTCCAATATTCCACTAAATCCTTGAATTTCCTTATCTTTAATTTCAATTCTGAAGTCCTTGGTGAAATTATCTTTATATTTCATGTTTCCAACCTGAATGACTCTTTTCTTAGTTGTTTCAAACTTCAAGAAGATAATTTGCTCTTTATTATAAAACCCAGAAATGTAGCTTAATTTTTCTTCAGGAGTGATTTTGATCTCAACCTTTTCGATACTGCCCTCTTATAATCCAATATTCTTCGTGGTCTTTTACTCCTCTTCGTTATCTGCAACTCCATAAGTCAGTTCCAAACCAACAATTAGATTATTGTTACTGTTCTTGCACACAACTATTTTATTGATAGGCATAAATGATGTCCAATCCAGGTTCTTGGAATCATCAAAAGGTAAACAAGTCTATGTTTATTCAGTAATTCCACACATGAGGCTTTCTGATTTTTGTTGTGTACTTTATGTTGGTTCTGCGATTTATTTTTTCTCCAATAATTATGCTTATCTTTGGAGATCATTTAATTTGAGAACTTATGATTTGGCTTAGATTTCTTTTTCTTTTAATTATTTGGCTAACTATCCGACATCCTCACTTAATTTAGCATACTCTTCTACTTATCTGTTCTTTTCTTTATAAGCTTCTTTCTCCTTTTTTTCAAGATCTTCTTGCAATTTTTTGACCTCCTCTTAAATTTGTTTAAATTTGTTTTCATCTTTTTTAAATTCTTCCAAAGCCTTCTTCAATTCATCTTTTTCTTCTGGTTCCTTTTTGTTCTCCTTAATTTATAGGAATCTCTTTAAATTCTCTTCTTGACTTTTCTGTGCAAATTCTTATGCTTTTTTCAATTTTTCATTGATATTATCTTGATCCCTCTATTTGTCTTACTTAAAATGCTGTTTCTCTTCGCAAGGCTTATTTAATTAGTTGCACATTTGACGATAACTATGAGAATATAAATAGGGGGTTACATTTTTTAAAGTTCAGCAAAGTAGTTATTTAGTTCGAATTCCTTTCTTGTTTCATGCAACTCTTCTTTCTAGCCTTCCTTGATACTGTCTCTTAATGTTTTAATTTATTCTTTGAGACTATTTAATCTACCCTCATAATCACAATCAAATTATTGTTATTTAAGTTCTGCTTCTTATTCTTTCATTATTACTTACATCTTCCTCCTCAATCTATCTTCATCTGCAATTTATTTTTCGATTAGTACAATTTCATTACTTAATTTATTAACATCTTCTGTTTATTCTAGATTTTTATTTCTGTCCTTCAGTGCCTTGATTGATTCTCTCATCTGATTGTTGGATTGTTCCATTTTGTCTATGGCGATCAACAAATCCACTTAAAATATTATAATGAGTTACAAATTCTGGGATCAATCTTATTGGCAAAGTCCTATTTGGATTTGCCATTCTTGATTTCGTATAAAATCTTCTTCTCAGCAAGATTATAGTGTTTGGGATCCAATTTTTATTCCAATAGTTTTTACTTTCTAACATTAGATTGGACTAGTTTCTCTGCTTTGTCTCCTAGTTTTTTGAGTTGGCCTCTTAAATGATTATTTCTTCTTCTTAATTTTTAGACCTATTGAACATGGTCAGTCAACAGGTCCTTCCATTTTCGTATTTTCTGATTGTCATCCAACCCTTAGTCATCAATAGTAAGTTTTAAATTATTTTATATCTCATTATTCTTTAAACTAAAGGTGCATATAAATTTAAATATTTTACTCCTCATCATCCTTGGGATCGTCTCCATCCTCAAATGGATCTCCGTCATCATAATTATCTTGATCATCTTGGTCATCTTTTTCTTTATCTGGGTTGTCATCATCAGGATTGTCTCCTTAGTCTTGATTATCGTCTTTCATAGGTTCCTCGTCCGACATAAGTTATATTTTTAATATAAAAATTAATTAAAATCTTCAATTCCTTTTAGCTGCCGCAATTTTTTAAGATCTCTTATTGACAGATGGCTATTATATAAAGAATAATTACACACATTAAAACTATATTGAGGAACATCAGTCTTCCTGCCTGGTTTTTTCAATAGTTCATGTTTATCCCCTGGAGACAATGTGGCCACTAATCTTTCTGCAGATTCCACGAATTCCTTCTTATTGAGAGTATGATTTCCAGATTCCATTTCCAAAAGCAAAGGAGACAAAATCTTGATAACATTATCCTCCAAATCCCCCACATCACAGTTCTCAGAATTAATGCAGCCATCCTTATCACTATCCAAAGATTCAAAGATCTTCATCAATGCAACCTGCATTTGTGACTGTATCATCTGATTCGATCTCTCACTTGCTCTAATCTAAGATGCACTTATTTATTATTGATGTAATTAGACAATCTAATTCTGTCTTTTCTACTCGTAAATCTTAGCCTGATTATACAAATTCTGAAACAAATCTCTTGGTCTCTTCTCAGGAGGTCTACCTGTTTTAGGTTTGAACAACTAGTTCTCATCATCACAGACAGACAAGTTTTGTCTTGATGTCGACCTGTTCTTCTATCTCTACTCAAAACTGCTACCCTAAACGATCTTCTCCGATATCAGATCTATCTTAGGATGGAATGTGTAATTTGATGAGAAGTACTACTTCTCCAGCTGCTCCAATTTCTACCTCTTGGAATCATAATCTGAATACAATGACTCATACCATGGCTAGTTGCCTCGTTCATTTCTTTCCTCCACTATATACCTTGATCTATTAAGATTAGTTATTTCCAATACATTCTATTGATCTAAGGCTTGAATGAACAACTTTAAACTTCGGTCTTTAAGTGTTCTTGACTAGCATTCTCCCTCTTTATTTTCTGCTCCTAAGCCAACCTATTCAAATGTTCACTCACACACTCTCCTTTGCGTTGTGCCAATTATCTAGAAACATGATTTATCCTTGGATGATGAGTACACTCAACTAATTGTGAATTCTACAAATCCTTCTTAGCACTCTCTGCTCTTTATTATTTCTCCTCATTCTTTTTCAAACCCTTCTAATACAGAAATAACCCGTAATTTATTTCAGGCTCCTGAATTTTGATTTTTTTGGATCTACTATCGGATATATTCAATTTCTATTTCAATCTCTTATTCTTCGCATCCTCATACAGTCTATCATGAACTGATGAATGAGTTGGGTAGTAATTGTTCGTTGACATTTGCTGCAATGGTTCATTAAATGGAGTTTCCATAAACTTTGAATTGCATGTTTCTGTCGAATATTGCATGGTATCTTAACCAGACTATACATTAATCTCTTTCTCTTACATTCACTTTCTGTTATTCAGCCACCTCCAAATTTTTATTTATATTCTCTATCAACAAGGGAACCAACCTCTAGTTCACATTGTATTCAATACAGAAATCTCTAGCCAACACCTCAGGATCATCTCCCAAATGTACATTGATTGTACCCTGTCTCCCTTCATCTATTCTCACATTCATAATCAACAGAAGTTCTGTCATTTAATTTTGAAATTAAGTTAGATAATTTATTATATAATTTACTCCCCTATTGTCTCATTCCTTTTTTAACATTCAACCATTACTTCCATCAACCCCAGAAAAACCTCCCCTCTTGTTATCATGACTAAAAATAATAAATTTTCCCAAATCATTAATGAGAATATAAAAAATTCAAACTCAACTCAGTCAATTAGTTGTCTATCTTAAGATTGATGTGTTGCATATTCAAAATCCCATTATTTATTAATTGAACCCTCAAGATAGTCTCACATAATTAATTCGGCTACAAAACTCCCAAATTTTTCTCTGTTGACAATGTGATTCCTAAAACTACCAAAGGCTGATCTTTTTTCTGATTAAGTTTCTTTCCGAATATTTAGGAAGGAGGACAGAATGTAATCTCGTGTTCCTTGCCTGAATAATTGATAAGAACTATTTTCAATGCTAAATACTCTTGGTTCTAAGAATCCTTATATCTTACGACCTCTTTGATTTCTCCTCCAATTGTTTATATCGGTTTAATCTTCCACAGCAGATAGTTGCATTTGGTGTACTTTTATTAACCCCATCTAATATACAGAGGTGTCCTGATTTCCAACACAGGATTAACTTGTACTATGCTCAGTCTTCTTGATGGAAGGTCTGGTTGTAATTATTCGTTCTATAACATTGCTGGCCAATCCAATAGAACTTCTATGTATCCTTCCTCATTATTAAGATATTATTTGTTTATGGATATATTCTGTAACATGCATTTAGGTACAACTCTATTGATTCCAACATCCTTCCAAATCATTTAGCTTTCACTCAAAAGAAAGTCCATTTCAATATTATCCAATTAGATATGCGATTTAATTTGAAATGCAATATTCATCTTAACTGTATTTCCGAAATACCTATATTCCAAATCGAATGCATTATGTACTTAGACCATAATTGAATGTTAATATGATAATTGTTTGTATTATTCTTTAGGAATTTCATTTCTCAAAATAGTTTTGATTCCATTATAGCAATACTTCTACTCATAAGTACCAATTACAAGCAACTCTACATCTTGATCTATATATTCTTCATTAACATTGATCTCCAAGATTTTGCAATGGATAACTTTGTTGTCTTCTAATGTTTATTTTTTAGTTTCTGTATAGGTATTATCCACATAGAGATTGGTTTGATGATATGATGGGTAGGATCGTAAGAGTTGTTGATCCTTTTTGAGTTGGAATTGATGGACAAGATCCACTTCAAATTCATATATAATGAAGATTGGAATCAATTCACCATTGATAAAGGAGGGATTTGATTGTGTTTCATTGATAAATTAGGAGAAATTTGGGTTCTGAGCTTCAAACTCTTGTAAAATGGTTTAATATAGTTTTCTTGGAGGGATTATTATAGTTTTCTACAATGAATTGAATTGGGACTCGTCCATTAATATAATAATTATTTATATTTATCATTTTTTTTATTATTATAGATTTTCAATCAATTTAGGATCTTGGAAGATGGGAACTTGCACATTTGGTTTAACAATGTCAGGGGTGATTTCAAACTCGTGATTATTGACAGGTTCTTGGTTGTTGATTGGAGCCTTCTGATTAGGATGAGGCTAATCATAGGATTTTTGTCGTTTTTGCTAGGCCTTTTATTGAAACCTATTGTTTGAAATTCCAAGATTATTCATTTAGATAATTAATTATCTTAAGAATAAATAATAATAATCTAATTCAAATCTTAATTCGTCTTAAACATTTATATTTTGATTAGTTTATTATATAATTATAATTTATAATGGGTACAGCACCGTGTTACAAAAGGAAAAACGAGGAAGTGAAAGTAGCTCATCGGGGACATTTGAGTGATAAGAGTATGAAAGTATAGCATATTCAAATATGAGAGTCTAACAATGAGGACTTTCCAGAGTAATAGGGTGAAGAATAAGAAGAAGAGGAAGAAGAAGAAGTAAGATCTGTAATAATCAACTGTAGAACATAGTTTATGATTACATTTAAGGTGAGTTGATTTAGGAGGGATGTAATGTATACTCTGCATTGAATACTTTAAATGGGTAACTTTTAGCATTAAAAATTGTATTAATTTCTATAATGATAGTTCAAATTAAGTTCAGAAGATGACTTTGATAATGTAATTAGTATTGTAGACATTCTCAAAAGGTTAGAATTCAAGAATATCCATCAAATAATAGGTTGGGATTACTCAGTGTTCAAAAATGAAGTAATCTAAAATGAAATTAAAATACTGATGCCTTATGAGAGTGGAGGTTCAATAAGTTGGTTGTTGTAGAAATTCAGTTCCTTTTCTCCTTAACTTGCTATTATGTTTATGAAACAAATATTGTAAGGATTAGAATATCTTCATAGTTAAGGCATACTACACAGGTATCATTGATCTTAAATAAGGAATCTAAAAACATCAAATGTCTTAGTGGATGGAGAAGCAAATGCTAAATTGAGTGACATCTACATTCTAAACAAATATAAATTATCTATGTACAGTGCTCCTGAATGTTTCAATGGATAGGAGTACTCTCAGTATTCTGACGTATGGAGTGCTGGTTGCATATTTGTCGAAATGCTCACTAAAATGCCACCATGGCATCATTTATCTTCTGACATTACGCTAGATCAAATACGAAACTCTATCAATAAAGGATGTAAGATTATTATATTGAAATCAACTAGAATTATTTCAATTCAAACGCATAACTAAATCAGAAGACATTTTGTAGATCCTCAATAAGATTTTTAAATTGAATCCAAAAGAACGATCTACACCTAATTAGTTGCTCGCTCTTCCTACCTTTAGAAGTATCAACATATTTCTAATTTGAGATCTTGAAACTGAACCATTGAGATCTGTAGTAATCTCAACCTACAGACAATATCATACAAAACATGATGACAGAAGATCATTCAAATTATAGACTAGCAATATGTCTAGTTCCAGTATGCATGGTGGCTTATCAGTTTCAATAAGAAGGAGCAACAACCCTGATTCAAGTAAATATCAATAAGTTCTGTAATAATTGAAGTCTATTCATCAAGACTTCAATAGAACTGAGAATATGTAAGAAACACAGCTACTCTCTCACAATGATCTATGCAATGTTGTAACAAGAAAGATTCAGATCGAAGCTAAAATCAAGGAAATAGGCATTCATCATATCCACTAAGACAAGAATGCCTTAGTTGAAAATGGACTGATTAGACCAAAAGAAGGACCAACCTAAATTGCAAAAATCTCTGTCAATGGTATCCCAGATCAAATATGTAAGAATCAAGTGCACAAACCTCCCATTAATCAAACAAGTCAGCAATATAAATCAATCATGCAAAGTGGGGGTCTAGATAACATACAAACTATTAGATCCAGTGAGTTCGTGAAAAGCAATGAACAAAGTGTTGAACGATTACCTGTTGTTGTCTAAAATAAGCAATTGAGTGAATCACAACAATTAGAAGAACTAATGGCTTAGCAATTCTATTAGAATCAGATAAATCACAATAAATAAGAAGAGATTAAACCTAAAATCAATCTTATTGACATTGAAAAAATGATGATGGATTAATTCTCATCTTCAGTGCTCAAAGCAAATCAAAATGAAGAAGACTCATTAATTGAAAAATCTGAATAATAGGAATACTAGTAAGAAACCAAAAATATTAAGTCCGAAGTACTGATTATCAATAATAATAACATCCAAGATCCAAACTACTTTGAAAATCTTATGTAATAATAATATTTGGAGGATGATGAACAGGAAATAGATGAACTATAGAAACTCGAGGAACTCATCTAATAATAATATTATAATATACAACAAAATGACATTAATTTAGATAAATTGATTTAAAAATAACTATCCAATCATGATAAATCACCACGTGATAAGGTAATTCCACTCTAAGAAGAAAAGCAAGAAGAAATCCTGTAAGAAAACGTATCCATTATTGGTATTCATTCACTTTTATAGTTTTTCTAGCTTTTGATAAACTAGACCAGTCTCTGAAAAATGAAAATGACCTGTTAATAGAGGATGATTTTATATATATGTTATGAATTTTACATATATAACTGTCAAATCTCCTTCTACTTTTCAAATATTAGAATTGGTCTTCTAAAAGTGCTTTTAGACTTCTTTATTGCACTTTCATCATCCGGATTTATCTATTAAATTAATTTGAAATTATATTCTTTCTCCAAAACCTTAGAGAAATCCTATGGTTTTAATTGGATTTCCTTATAATTCTATTTGAATTCAGTACTATAGTATTTCTTCTTTTTATAACTCTTCCATTCTTGTGGTTCTAGAATAAAGTGACCCCCTTCAATCAAGGAATTAGAGATGGTCTTGAATAATCTCTTGATACCAACATCTCCGAAATTAAGATGAATCCATTTAGTAACCGATAAGCATAAAATTGTATCGTATTTTTCATCAAACTTTTTATTACCAATAATGTTTTGCACTCGAAAATAAACATTATGTGGAAATGTGCTGTCCTTTGCTAACTAATTAAATTAAATACTGTTTTGCTCGTTCTCCTTGTTCATATCCTCTATGGTCTAATGAATAAATTATTCTTCTATTGCTTTAGACACTAATGTTATAATTAATATTAACTAGGTTGTTCCATGTATTTCTCAAAACTCACAGGCAAATCCTCAATGATTGGCTTGAATTCTTATTTCTGTATTTTCTTCTATTAATCGTCCAAATGAACCATTTACTCAATTGCCTTATTAATCAAAGTATAATCAATATCGATTCCTCTAATCAATTTAGGATAATGTCTTAAAAATGATATTAATTTTAAACTTTAGTGCAATCAATAAAGTCAACGTGCCATCATTGCAACCAATATCAAGAATTGATTTATCAGTAAAATAACAACTATCTAAAATAGTTAATCTTGGATCTTCCCACTTTTGCTATAATCTTAGATGGTAATATTTTTTATAATTGCCATATGAGTATTATTTAGTACACTTTACTAAATCAACGGGATTCATCTATAATTTCTCCATGAGATTAGGCTCTTTTTTATCATCCTTCTCATCTGGTTTCACCTTCTTTTAAACAAATGTTTCTTAACCCAAATCCACATTAGTCTTTCTTTTGGATTGTGTTTTCAATCGAATTGGAGGTGCATTTTCTGACTTTTTTTATTAAACTTCAGTTTTCTCTTGGTTTAATAGAAACTTTCTAAATTATTCATTCATTTTTTTTAATAATTAATATCAAATCAACTAGCAGCTTGATTTCTTGGGTTTTTTTGTTTTCTACTGTTCTTGTCTTGATTTGATGAGGCTTTAGATCGAAAATGTAAAGGCCTCCTTTAAACCATCCTAAGTCATAGCACTTGTCTCTCTATATTGGAAGCCCATCTTCTTTATGGTTGATTCTGCAACTTAAGTTTATATATGATTGAGATTTTTGGGATCCCTCAAGTCCTTTTTCAGCCCTAAAAACATAATAAACCCATTTTTGTTGTATAATGAGATTTCAGGTAGCCACTAAAAGTGAACAGATCTATTACTTTTTTTAAAGCATTTTCAAAACTGACATCACTCACTAGGGAAAAGCAAACCAAGAAGATGTCTGTTCCTTAATAACATACTTATCTCAAGTGTTCATAGCCTTCTTGTCCAGCTGTATCCCTGCAAATATTTTATAGATTAAATACCATAAAGACAACTAGTACTATTCTCCATTAATTTCAACTTAAGTAATTGTATTATCGAAAACAGTCGGCACATATTCTGTTGGGAATTTATCATTCACATAGCTGAACAAAGCACAAGTTTTGCCTATGGCTCCGTCACCAACGATGATTAATTTAAGCTCCTTCTTTACTTCTTACATTATATATAAATATATTTTAATATAATTATAAAGAGAAACTACACAATAATTACATTAATGATCATCCCCACCATATGGGTTTTGGTGCTTCTACATATTATTTTTGAGCATCTCTTATATTGTGCTGTTTGTTGGCATACAGATTTTGGATTTAAGAAGACGAACTGTTTATATATGGAATAGCATTCTAATGAATGACGCTGATCTTTAAGTTCTGCTACTTTTCTAATAGCTTTTTCTATCTAACTCTCTCCATCTCCAACAGTTGCACTGAATTGACAATAGACTTAGATCGTTCTTCATGTAAAGAATTCTGGTGTAGTTACTATTATTGATTTCTATCACTCTTGATGGGTGGAACTGAACAATTAGGTCTGATTTCCTTAGTGTTATTAATCTTTGGCAAGAATGAACTGTTGGCTTGTGTTTCATCATAGGATTTATTGACACTTTCTATTAAGTATTTTGATTTTGGTAATTTCTCTTTCAAATGTTTTAAATTCTTTGGTAATTTTATAGTTTATAACAGAATGTTTGAGCCTGCGTGAGAAGACTAAGTCTGTTATGAAACTCTACTCTCTATTATAAATTATCTGGCATTTCTCAATAAAATAGGGTTGTTAAGCAATTAAGCACAAGTTGGTCTTTATTTGCTTTGTACCTGTAAGCATAATCCGATTACAGTCATCAACTCACCACTAAATTTAGGCGGTATTCGTTCGTATAAACCTCGTTATACTTTTTTATATAATCCTTCCATGTTTTAAGCTCTGAATGGTGGCTTAAGGGCTGCCATTTCATATGCAACACATCCCAAACTCCAAATATCACTTTTAGCATCATATGGCTAGTCTCTCCATACTTCAGGACTTGCATAATAGGGAGTTCCAGTTTGAGTGTAAACCAAATCCTTTTTAGCCACCTTTGATACATTCATGTCTCCCAATTTATAATTTCCCTAGTGTAGAAATACATTCGCAGATTTCAAATCTCTATGCAAAATTTTCATTTGATGTAACGTTCGCAAAGCTAAGAATTGAATCACATAAATACCAATTGCCATTTAGTAAATCATTTTCCATATCTCAGCTTCCTAGATAAATTACTTCTAATGAATATGTTACTAGATCAGCTATTACAAATCACCTTTATCAGCATACTCCATCACTATGCACAAACTTTGAGATTGCTCATCATAGAATGCTTCCTTATAAGCAATTATATTAGGATGCGAAATGCTGGCTAGAATGCGAATCTCATTGAGAGAATTCTCTTTCTCCTTCTCCTTCAATTATCCCATTCTCACTTTTTTCATAGCATATTCTTATTGATCAGATTATCGTTTTACTCTTAACACTGTTGAGAAAGACCCTAAATTAATTGGTATTTATAGAATTAATAGTACCTTCTCCCAATTTTTCAAAAACAGTAAAGTTTTTCATCTTAATAATTATATTAACTATTAAAATTCATTACTAGATATATTATATAATCATATAAATTTCAACCATAAAGTCTAAAAATAATTGAATAGAACCTTTTGAGAACATATGTAGAGTTATATTTAAGCTCTCCTTAGATTTTTCATTATATCCTCCTTTTTTTTTAAAGTAAAGAACTAATATAAGTAAGAGATATCAATTACCTGATTCTCTTGCTTTTACAATTCCTTTAAAGCAAGATAACTTAATTATTCAGATTGCATAAGAAGATCAAAGTGTGTAACTAATATATCATTTTATTTTTAAATCATAAAACTTGATGATCTATGAGTGATAGTTCTAAGAAAAAGAATCTTATGATATTTAGGAGCAAATTGAAAGCATCCAACTATCCTCTTGGATTTCATCCAATCAAGTCTAAATTATTTTTTCAAATGTGAATCAGTATTTATATAGTATTTTAATCCTCTCATATTTTTATGCTATCATAATTTAATTGAAATTATCGTATTACTTCAATTCACCATATTCCCAAAATAATCTTTAGATTTTAATATATCTAGTAATACTATTTAGACAAGTAAAAATTTTTAATTATTACATTCATTAAAATTAATATACGTATGATTAATACACTTTAATTAATTTTTAATTTATTCAACATTTATTCTACAATTGATTCGAGATAAAATGGAAGATTAAATGTCTGAAGTTGACTAATTGATTTATAAATAAAAGAATTTAGGAAAGAATTGCAAAAGGGAAATTAAAATTGTCTTCTTTTTAGTTATGATGGGTGTTTTTGTATTTTTTGAGTTAACAATAAATGGAAGATGTTTATTAACTGGAGAGAAATGGATATTTTTTACTATTGATTGCATCATGTATATAGGTGTTTTTGTGATTAGCTTCATCGAAATAATAATTTAGAACAAAAAAAGAAAGAAAAAATACAAAAAGTAAAATAGATTAAGGGTTTTATTTTGCAAAAGTCTTAATACCTATTTATGTTTTGTATCGACTACACTACTACTCTGTCTCATTCATTTGGGAGTGCAAATATATTTTTTTTCCTTTGAATTTTTTTAAGATTGCTTTTACTATAATGGGTAATTCAAGGATACGGCAGATTTTAAAAAGTTCAAAATACTATTATTCGTTTTATTCATTTTAATAGAGGTTATTACGATATTCTTTTTAATTTGGGTCGTTAAGGAAAATTATAAAGCTATAAAGAATCCTTGGAAATTTAGAAGAAGTCGAGTAGAAATTAGTTTTAAGAATGATATTGTACTATAAATCAATAGTCTTACAACCTGTTGAAGTGATGAGTATATATGTTATTTTTGTTTACAGGATTCTTATAATTTACTTCATACTGAGTACTTTTTCTGTATTTTTTATTCCAACTTTGATTATTCCAATTTTTATTTCTTTTCAATATATATGATCTTAGTTAATAATTATGAAAAGAATTCTCCTGTCTTTAATTTCAAGTCATATTGATTCTTAATTCTATATATATAAAGTGGATTATATTAAATATAAAAAGATAAATTAAATTAATTTGAGAGTAAAAATTAAATAATTGAGGCAATAATGTCAATTATGTTCACTCTTAAATTAAGATTAAAATAGATAGTATTCTAGCTTCGATTATCTCCTGTTGATGAGATAATAATTCGAAAACAAATACTATTATACGTTTATTGTATTATATATAAAGTTATTGTGTATGATAAGAAATTCTAAACTTGTGGA
Organism: Paramecium octaurelia; assembly: GCA_905182995.1. NCBI lineage: Eukaryota > Ciliophora > Oligohymenophorea > Peniculida > Parameciidae > Paramecium > Paramecium octaurelia. The sequence goes on from CAJJDP010000107.1 coordinate 252,332, forward strand.
AATGTGGGAATTCGAATTGATAAGAAGAGTTAAGGGGAAAGAGCAGAGAATTGAAAAGAATACTGAAGATAGAGGGAGAAGATAAGAAATGTAGATTTGAAAATCTGAATAAACAGATGTATGATATTGAATGATTCAGAATACTAATAAAATCTTGGAATATATATTTTATTTAAAAATCAAAGTTATGCCATCCAACGATTCAGAAGTAACAAAATCTTAAAGCGATATCCAGGAGAGTTCCAAAAAGATTTAAAAGAAAGCTGGCCATTGGAATTAGGAAGAACACGAATCATATCTTCGTTTTTTGCAAGAGAATGCGAATCATAGCAAGGGTCAAAGATTATTCAAAAGGATGAGTTAGATAATAGGAACAAGAACTCCTAGTTAGTGCAGGTAAGATTTTTAAATAATTCAATAGATCTCATCATTAGAAATTCAATCCATCTAAACCTACAATCAAGATTACATAAACCAGATTACTAAAAACCAAGCAATTGGTTAGATTATATATGTAAAAACACAAAGTAAAAGATGAGGAAGAAGAATGAATGAGATATTTTTTTATGTAAATATAATACAATTTTTGTTTGATTCACATTAGTTTAAAATTTAAATAAAATGAGTAATTCATTGATGGGCAATATGTTGGTCGAAACTGTAATGGAGAGGGCCTTGAAAGACAAGATGAAAGAATAGTAGGCCAAACAATAGGAAGAGGAGAGAAGAAGAGCAGCTAGAAGACAATACGAAGAAGAGGACGAGGATGATTGTGATGATGAAGATTTGAAAGAGATGTTGAAGAAGATGAGAGAACAAAGAGCCAAAGAATTGCAAGAGGCCATGCTCAAAAAGAATAAGGGATTTGGAGAATATCGAGAAATAGTTGAAGAAGAATTCTTACCATCTGTTACTAAATCTGAATTCAGTGTTGTTCATTTCTTCCATCGTGATTTTGAAAGATGCAAAATCATGGACAAGCATCTTTAGGCAATCTCTTAATAGTAAATTATTCGTGTGATCTTGATAGACATCCTGAAACCAAATTCTATTGTTTGAATGCAGAAAAGGCACCCTTTTTTGTAGGCAAACTGCAAATTCAAGTTCTACCAACTGTATGCTTATTTGTGAATGGAGTCTTAAAAAACAGAATTGTAGGGTTCGAAGAAATGGGAGGTAAGGACTCCTTCGAAACAGGCACTTTAGCACACATGTAATTTATAAAAGAAATAAAATTATAGACTTCTAAGATATGGCATGATCAAGGTTAGAAAGAATAGCAAAGATGACGACTCTTCAGATGAAGATAAATGACATTTGAAATATTAAATTAATTAAATGAGTGATCAATCTTAATACTTGAATAAAAGTGTCAAAGTGGTTTGTTCAGACAACAGAGTCATCTATGGAGTGCTTTCATGCATCTCCTCACCTTTTTCTATCATACTCTAACACTCTGTTGCCACTCACCCATCACCTTTGGATCTAGATATAGAATTTCACTACACTCCCTAATTCCCAGCCAAATACTTTACAAATGATGAATCAATTAGAGAAGCCTATAACAATTACAATAAAGCCACTGAAGAAACAAAATAAGAATTATAAGCAAAGGTAGATGAGGCCAAGGCATTCAATGATCAATTTATGAAAGACAAATACTATGTTGGCAGCGTCGTCATACCTGGAGAACACATACAAAATGTCATATTAATCTAATGACCCAAACATATTATTATGCTAAATAATGTATATTAATAATAATAATAATAATCATATGCTAAATTTAATTCCACCTCAATAATATAAACCCTATACCAATACTCAGACTGCTGCTCAATCTGCAGTTTGTATACTCTTGAGAGGCCAATTTAAACCATAACAAGGCTATTCTTAACTCAATATCAACAATCCTTAATCCACCAAATTTCAAGAATAGCAAGACATTGAAATACTTTATATTTAAAGATAGAACTCAAAAAGAGATTAATATAGTGGTGAAATCGCTTTCCCAGGAGGCAAATGCGACGATGATGAAACTGATTTATAAGCTGCAATAAGAGAAGTACATGAAGAAGTAGGAATTAATTTAAATGATTTAGAATGTTATTATGTATGTCGACTCTCCAAAAATGCTTATATGAAGAAACTGAGAAATAATAAGTCTTTATATTGCAGTGCTTTCGTTATAGCAATTAATGATCCATTAAAAAAAACTGATATTATGAAATTGTCAGAAAATGAAATATAATTAGCAAAATGGATTAAGCTTACTTATTTTGATGATCCTGTTTACAAAATAAAAAAGAGTTAACATTATTTTGGGCCTAGGTTTGTAGCAAAATATTTCAAGTCAGCAGAAACTGCAGCTTTGGATGTTGGTTTTGATGAAATGCTATATGGGTTCACCTTTTTCATGACAATTGCCTTTTTAATTTTAATACAGAAACACTAAAAAGTGTTGGAACATGCTCATTTTGCAAAGTTCACTTTCACAGGACCAATAAAGTATGCTCTAGAGTATGGAGCCATTATGGCTTACAAGAAGGAGAGAATTAGTCTGTTTGAAAAATGGCAATGGCCAATTTCCATTTACTTAATTCCTTTAATAATATTGATGATAATTATAATTTGGTTTATATTTTTATGATATTTAAGACATCAATCATCTTCTTCATTGGTTTTGATATTTGTGAATGAATATGCTTTAAACAGGTACCCATCAGCTTTGTAGAATTTGCTTTAGAATTCAACCCTAAATAAGATGGTGATTTGATATCATACCATTGTAATCGAAGAGCATGTAAGAAACACTCCATTAGATCCATACACATCAAGACGCCAAAAGTGGCCAAAGCAAATCCTGGGAATTATACAACGGACTAAAATGTAAATGAAGATGAATACTCCTATGGTTCCAAAGAATCCTCCCTCACCAATGTGACTGGCTATAGTCATGGAGAAGAAGACTTCAGCTAATTATGAATGAGCTAAGGATAATGCCCACAATCTTAAATAAGATGCTGTATTGCTAACACTTCCTAGAACAAATTCGATAGTTTCAATGGCTATGTTTAATAAATATAAATAATACATTGATGGACAATTAATTCACCTATATCATCATGTTCATTATGTTATTAAATAGACAGTTTACTGTGTGGTTGTGATTACTCCTTTTACATATCATGTTATAATTATTCTAGATTGGCATCTTCATCAGGTACTTAAGATGGTATTTATTGATATTGATGATGATTCTTCTTATGTAGACTGAAAATAAAGGGTTTTGTAATCAACATAATTGGAATGCAGAAGGTTATTATGGTTAATAACAATAGTTGGATGGATCTCTATTATTCCCCAGATTCGAAAAGTGGTTTCTCAGGGACATCAAAAGGTCTTAATACCATGTCAATCATAGTTGTGATAACACTAGGAGCATCCTTTGTATCTTCGAATTTGGTAGACCATTTCAAAAACAATAANTACATGAAGAAGTAGGAATTAATTTAAATGATTTAGAATGTTATTATGTATGTCGACTCTCCAAAAATGCTTATATGAAGAAACTGAGAAATAATAAGTCTTTATATTGCAGTGCTTTCGTTATAGCAATTAATGATCCATTAAAAAAAACTGATATTATGAAATTGTCAGAAAATGAAATATAATTAGCAAAATGGATTAAGCTTACTTATTTTGATGATCCTGTTTACAAAATAAAAAAGAGTTAACATTATTTTGGGCCTAGGTTTGTAGCAAAATATTTCAAGTCAGCAGAAACTGCAGCTTTGGATGTTGGTTTTGATGAAATGCTATATGGGTTCACCTTTTTCATGACAATTGCCTTTTTAATTTTAATACAGAAACACTAAAAAGTGTTGGAACATGCTCATTTTGCAAAGTTCACTTTCACAGGACCAATAAAGTATGCTCTAGAGTATGGAGCCATTATGGCTTACAAGAAGGAGAGAATTAGTCTGTTTGAAAAATGGCAATGGCCAATTTCCATTTACTTAATTCCTTTAATAATATTGATGATAATTATAATTTGGTTTATATTTTTATGATATTTAAGACATCAATCATCTTCTTCATTGGTTTTGATATTTGTGAATGAATATGCTTTAAACAGGTACCCATCAGCTTTGTAGAATTTGCTTTAGAATTCAACCCTAAATAAGATGGTGATTTGATATCATACCATTGTAATCGAAGAGCATGTAAGAAACACTCCATTAGATCCATACACATCAAGACGCCAAAAGTGGCCAAAGCAAATCCTGGGAATTATACAACGGACTAAAATGTAAATGAAGATGAATACTCCTATGGTTCCAAAGAATCCTCCCTCACCAATGTGACTGGCTATAGTCATGGAGAAGAAGACTTCAGCTAATTATGAATGAGCTAAGGATAATGCCCACAATCTTAAATAAGATGCTGTATTGCTAACACTTCCTAGAACAAATTCGATAGTTTCAATGGCTATGTTTAATAAATATAAATAATACATTGATGGACAATTAATTCACCTATATCATCATGTTCATTATGTTATTAAATAGACAGTTTACTGTGTGGTTGTGATTACTCCTTTTACATATCATGTTATAATTATTCTAGATTGGCATCTTCATCAGGTACTTAAGATGGTATTTATTGATATTGATGATGATTCTTCTTATGTAGACTGAAAATAAAGGGTTTTGTAATCAACATAATTGGAATGCAGAAGGTTATTATGGTTAATAACAATAGTTGGATGGATCTCTATTATTCCCCAGATTCGAAAAGTGGTTTCTCAGGGACATCAAAAGGTCTTAATACCATGTCAATCATAGTTGTGATAACACTAGGAGCATCCTTTGTATCTTCGAATTTGGTAGACCATTTCAAAAACAATAAGAAATCCATATAGCCAAAACTGCAGAGTAGCAAAAGGAATTAAGGAATGAATTCACAGAAGAAATCCATATAGTTTTTGAAGTGTAGAGTGTTGAATCCTTTCAAAATGATGCCGAAAGTCATGTGAGTGACTCCTATGATGACTGCTAATTTCATTTTGAATGAATTCATGAAAGTCAATTGATTGGCTGAAGCTCCCCATGCAGGATCTATTCCAAATTTATAGACGCAATCCTCTTGCAGTTCATATTCACCATCGACCAAATTGTAGCAACTTCCAAATAAGTTTAAGCCTATGGATAGAAAATCGTTATAAATGAGTCCATTGTAACAAGCAAAGAATCCAATGAGGAGTATCATATATCTCATGGGGACAATTCCAGAGAAGATTGATTTCCTTGCATCCTCGGTTGTGAGATACAATCCACAAACAAACAATAACAAACTCTTAATAATTTAATATATTATACCCATGACCAACATCACCAAACATCACACCTACCAGAAAGGGGAATGTTATGATAGTAGACAAGCCTGGATTGATTTCCTTGTATCTGGGTATACCATAAGTATTGACAATTTCCTAAAAGGGATATGTAAATGAATTTAATTTATAATATGTAGGAGGAGTTAATTGAGTTTAACATTCCTAGATTTAACCACTAGGTATTTATTTATCATTACCATGTAAGCTTCGTAGAGCCTATTAAATTTTTTAATCCTAACCTTGTGGTAACCATATCTGACCATGAAATACAGAGTTTGTCATATTCAACATATTCAAATTCATGTATAAATACTTCTCCTTGGTTACCAAGATCCTCATCTCTTCAATCCAAGAGCAGTTATGCTTAATTTCTGCCAAATCCTGCAACCTTTTGTTTATTTGAGTAATAGTCAAATGCAACAATTAATCTGCCTCATTCAATTGATTTTCCAACATTGCAATTCTCTAAGCATGTTAGTCACTCGATGTTGGGATATCGAATTTATTGCATGAAAAAGACTCAATCACTCTCTAGATTTTCTTCTGAGTCAAGTCTCCATTTGGATAAAAGAGCATAAACACACACTTCTATACTATTCTCCTATCCTATTATATAAATTGTTCTTGAATGTCCATAATCTCAACGTGAATGTTACCCTTTGTTATTCTAAAAATTATCCTTTTAAATCTCAATTCATCCTCCTTCAATATAACTCCTACCATCTTCTGAAATCCCAACAAACTAGCTTCTTCTGAATCTTCATTCTAAAATGCCACTGCGTTTCGCAACACTTCGAGATTCTCTCTAATGGTGTTTTTCTTCTCTTATAAACTATTCATTGTTTATTATTGATGTTCCAAATCATCTGCCACTTTACATATATCCTATTCCAATTCTTCAAATTGTTTATGAGTCCCATTTCTCTTCTTCAATAAATCTATCACATCAGGACAATAACTTTTTTCAATCTTGAAATTTCTCATCTCACTATCTATCTACTCAATCTTCTACAACACATCATCACATCTTAAATCTCTAAATGAAATACCTCTTCACATAATTTGAAAATGGCCTATTTATTTAGGGTAAAGTCGGATCATAATCTATAATGTGAACGCTATCAAAATATCCTAATGTGTTCATTACATCCCATGCTGACTCTCTTGGAATAACCAGATTATAGAATTCCATCTACTCTGATCTAAACAAGCTCATATAGATTAATTAATATTATATTTATTACCAAAACGAATCAATTTTTATGAATTAACAGAAGTTTATACTATAATATATTACTCTATTCATTATTTTAAAAAACATGTATTAATTTAAGCCCAGAGAATCCAGGAATTTTGTCAAAAAACCAATCTCCAGAAAATTTTGCTTCTTCGAAATCAAATCCAACTGGAGTATCCTCAATCAAATTATGATTTCGCTCTTCCTACTCACATTCATCACTTTATTGTTTGTTACCTCCCAAGTTATCATTGGTCTCTATGTCAGCAAACACTTTTTCACTCTATTTGCTGAAACTGCAATCTAAAATTACACAAAAACTTTGTATACAGCCGAAGCCAAGTGGTTGCAGATTACAGTATAAAATTAATCATCATTCGATTCTGCATTAGTTTAAACTTATCCCATAGTCGATAATTAATCCATTATGGAAACCATTTATTTTGTACTTCTAACTTCATATTATTAGGCTTCCCAATTATAAAATAGCAATGATACATTTTCTAAATGTGTTAATAGTACTTGCTATCTAGCTGGAAATTATTAAAATTCCTCGAATTCTTTCGTAGTAGTAACTAATCATCAGTAATCAAGCTTTATATGGACAATATAAATGAGTACAATTAAGCTGATGAAATTTTATCAAGTTCAGATATTGAATTCAATGAAAATCTGCTCTATACTATTTATTTGATTAGTGGCTCATTCCTATTAATCTTGTTACTTGGATGGATATTCGCTTATTACATCGTACGTCCTCTTAAAAAGTTAGCAGAGTATGCATAACATATCAATTAAAATACTACTCGTTTATCAACTGGAAAACGCAGCAAATAAAAACCAATAGAATTACAAGATATAACAGCATAAGATAAAATAGGAGAGCTGGTTGATGAATTTAAGAATCTCATTTAAGGGTTAGCTGGATTGAAAAAGGGAAACGTAATCTTGTTAATATTTCTAGATATAAAAAAAATCTTAAGAAATTAAACCTTTTTTGGAAGGATATGAAAACTAAAACTAAGATTAATTTTAGGAACTATTGACTGAAATCAATAAAATAGAAGAGGAAAAACAAGTTGGTTAATTTAATTATGATTTCATTTGATTATTTATATCAATAATAATATTTCATTTTTTAAAATGCTTGTAAATATCTTCAAAACTTTTATTGAATACATCTTTAATTCTTTAAGATGTATTTTATGTTGATTAGATAATAGATCTTGGCACATTAAGTAATAAAGGACATCCTTTAATATTTCTATCTTAATATTTTGATTTTAGTTCATTTCCAATTTTAGAATGTATTTAGGATCCAACAGTCAAATAAATGATTTAAAAGGAATAATGAAACTTTAAAACTTTAAACTATTTATGCAATAGCTAATAATCAGTTTATCCATCAGTAACTAAACAAATTCTATTTCTTTTATTAGATAAATCATATTATTAATCAAGTTATTTAAATTAGTCTAATAAGCTATCATATTATTATTATTATTATTATTATTATTACAATTACGAAAATTTATTTTTTTACCAAACTAAAATTACCTTCTTTTGTTCAGGTATATCATTAAATTTTGTCTAAAATGAATCTATAGCAACTTAAGATTCATTTCTCATAGAATCATTTATATCCACAATAAGTATTAAACATTTTTCAGCCTCCTCCAGTTCTATTCCTTCTTTTAATAAAATTTACAGTTCCTTTGGTAAATATTTATAATCGTCATTTGATGAAAATAATGCATTTGATGCATCCACACCATCAATAACTTAACTTTTCTATTGATATTTCTTAACAAGAACCAGAAAGTTTGAAATACTAATTAATTTCTTGATGGTCTAATCTATTAATTAGAACAAATTGTTCATTTATTTGAAGGATACAATTTATTGATCTTATTCAACTTTAAAATCTGAAGCAGTGAATACTTTGATTAGGGATTCTTATGTTGAAGTTAGAAAATCTGTTAAGAGTTTGGTATGATCTGCATTTAGATTGTCTTGAATATAAGAAATGTGATTATTAAGGGTTTCAATAATAATCAATTCAGTAGTATCAAGTAAAGTTAATTATTAGTTTTTTAAGTTAAATGGTTCTTGAAAGGTTTCTGGAGCAATTAATTTTTGATATTATTCTGCTAGCCTTTCATTTAGAATCTCTGGTGTAACACCCTTTTTTTTAATATCACGGGAATTAACATTAATAATTTAATTCAAAGACACTTATTGATCGAATAAACCTCGTTATAATTAGGTGATTTGATTTTCACTCATGGTCTACAGTTATAGATTTGATGATAGTAATTCATCTAATAATGAATATACTTCTTGATTTTTTTTTTGTTCTTCTTAGGTAGATTTAATTGATTTTATTTACTTTAAAAGTTAAGGGGTTGCATCAGAGATCTGTTTGAAGGAATTATTGTCTCTTTTTTTGTTGGCAATCTGATCATTGATGGCCTAGGATAAGGAACCAACAATAAATTCATTGATATCTTTATCGGTAGTTTTGGGTTGTAATTTGGTAGGCCCAGCACAAATTTCATTATCTTGTTAACCATCTGTTTTAGCACAAAAGAGACTACCTGCAATTACCTAATTTGACAATGGGGACACGAGTGTTTACTAGACAGGTTAATTAATTTGAATGATTCCATCTTGAACTTTTATCAGTTCTTTAATTTTTAAAAAGCATGCATGAAATTCTTTATAGATTATATCTTAAGAATTTGCATAATGTCTATTAACTTTAAATAGTGATTAAAAGTTAGGATCATGATTATGAATTTTGTTTCTTAAGATATTACTGATTTCATTAGGAAATCTGTCTCCTACAGCTAAACTAATGAATTGAATCATAAACTTTTTCTTCATTTCTTCGATTTGAGTGAGAAGCTAATTAATATAAAAGGATTCTCGACCATCACTCACAAATAGGATTGTAATATTTTTTGGATATTGTTCGCTTAGGAGTATAGAAAATAAGTCTTCGAAAGTACTTGTGATGTTTCCACCACATCCATTGACTCCAACAAAGGGAAGGATTGGATAGAGTTCAGATTGGAACTGATATTCTAACTTCTGGTCTCCAAGATAAGAGAAGACTTATTAATATGCTTTGACTGCTTATTCATACTCTCCACTCATGGAGCCAGTTCCATCTATAAGTGTGACTAGATAGGAATTGATTGATTGGGATTGTGGTGCTTGATAAACTTAGAGACTCATTTTTAATATTTCTATTAAAGTGGAATACAAATATGTAATTAAATAAATTAAAAATAAAATAATGGATGTCATTCTTGGCTACGTGGATGAATTCCGACACATGAAATTCAGAAAGGTATAATGAGAAATGATATACATGCAGATAATATTGCAAATAGTTTCATTAGCAATAGTTGTAGGATCAGCATTGTCAATTTGGAAGAGTTTATAAGTCGTGTCATTTTCAGAATCTCCAGTGGTTGTTGTTTTGTCTGGATCAATGGAGCCAGCATATTACAGAGGTGATATACTCTTCTTGACCTACTTCAACAAGCCATTTGAGGTGGGAGATGTGATTGTGTATAAGATCAAAGATTAAGACATCCCGATTGTGCATAGAGTATTACAAATTCAATAGAAGTAAGAAAGCAGATAATATAGTGAATAGGAGTGACGATCCTATGGATTAATTGATATTGACCAAAGGTGATAATAATCAAGTGGATGACCGAGCCTTATATCCAAGAAAACAGATGTGGCTGGAACGATCAGACATCATGGGAAAAATAGAAGGGTTTACATAGGTTACTTATTTTTAGAGTGTTACCATATGTGGGATACATCACTATATTACTGAATGACTATCCTTCATTGAAATTCGTGATGATTGGTTTGATGAGTTTGTTTGTGCTAACAGCCAAGGATCCATAAAGTTGAGTTATTTATTAATTAAAATAATTTACCATATGTAAAAAGTGCAAAAACGATTATTATTATTATTATTATCGAAATGTATAAGTCCCTTCTTATTTGTGCTTTGCTTATAGCAACTCAAGCTGGACATGTTAGAAAGTCTCACGGAGCAGTTCATCAGAACAGAGTCTTCAATAGTGCCTTCATTGAATTTGTCAACTTGGGAGATTCTGATTATCACCTCAACCAAAAAGAAGCTCGTACGATCTCATCATTTAAATAGAACATTGGGCATAAATAACCTCAGAAGTGACCAAGCATGAAAAACAAGCCAAGAAACACGCTTCATTAGTCCAAACCAATGAACAATATGTTCCTGGAGTTGTGGGTCAAGTAACTGATTTATCCAATAATGCTGGAGTCTACTCCTACACCGTTACTGATTTAAATGGAAATGTCCTTGAATAGGATGCAGGTGATCATTTACCAAAGTAATTCTATAATGCATATTTGCAAATGACCCAAGAAATTGAAAAGGGTCCAGCCATGATTAAATTGCAAACTGACATGGATAACATCATTAGAGAAGACCAATTAGAGCAAGAGACAAAGCAAGAACAACAATCCTAAGCTCTTGAAGGAACTACTCTTTCAGAATAAGAACAATGATTAACATATCATCCCATATTATCTAGTATTTTTTGATTTGCTTCTTTTTTTCCTTCCAATTTAAGACAATTCTTTCCTTTCCAAAAATATTTTTGTAAATATTACAATTTATTATTAAATGAAGCCTACAGCTAAAGTCTTTGAATACTTGAATTAATACCATTATTATCTCCCCCAAAATCTTGAGCAAGTATAGAAAATGTAATTATCACCTTCATTAATAGGTTTTATGAACAAATGGTGTAGCATTTGCAATTAGGGGATAGCTTTAAAAACTCATTTATCAGTCAAATATCACATATTAATCAAAAAGCATAGAGAGAACCAGAATTCAGATAATTGATACGGGATACATGGTTTGGATTTGTCAATAAAACATCCATTACTCAAATATGTTCAATGATACATCAATAAGAGGTAAAGGATGTCCAGGAATTCATATTGAAAGTCTTACTAGAACCGAAATCATTTGAGATCACTTATGTTGATGATTTACTATCAGTTTATGAGGCCTATTTTTAATCTGTATTAAATTAGTGTATTTTAGAATAAAGGTATGGCTTAAGTAGTTATCAGGAATAGATTCAGAATGATAATCAGTAAGCTGATATGTAGCAAATACATAAAATCATTAGACTCTCGATATTAATAAAAGGTTAACTAATTCCTCTTTGACATCTACCTTAAAAGGATTGAAAGACTAGATTAAAATATTGTAATTTCAACAGAATTCTTGACAGAATCCAATTTCTTTTAGAAAATGTTTGAGTAATTATTTGATTCATCAGAAATGCAAGGAACCTTTTACAACCTTATAAAGAATGTAATCTAAATTATTGTTCGTGAAATTACAATCATAACATCATCTTTAGATATTTTCACTCAATTCTATTAATTGTATTGTGAGAGGGATAAAATTCTATTTGAAAAATGGGATCCAAGAACCAACATTGATCAGAGTAAATTAGCTACTGAAGTCTATTAGAAATATAAAGAAAGTTAAGATTTAAGAGAAGCAATACGGATAGTTTTTTAGAAAATCACTCAGAATCAAAGCATAGATTATAAGAAATTGTTAAAGGATTTGGTCTCTAAAGACATATATAATAGAGAGAATGAATAATGGGTCTGTACGATTTTGAAAGAATTCGATTAGTATTAAATCCTAAGAAATCGAAAACAACCTGGTCCAACTGATTTTCAATCTTATTTGAGAGCTCAAGGATTCACATTGAAAGCAGAAAGAAAAGGGGAATAAGAATATGATCATGCTAAATTTAATATAATTATACATGATCAAACCAATTTTACCGTGTATAATAAAATTAACAAGCAGACTAAAAAATTTACGTAGATAAAAGAAGTATATCATTATATACAAAATAGCATTTAGAATTTCAATAATTGAATATATGTAATTATTATAAATAAACATATTAAATTAATTTAAACAATCAATTTATCTATTCTCCTTTTTGTTTACAGTGTTATTATATGATTAAGCTTTAATCAATTTTATGTATGTTAAGATAATTTAATTTATTTCACTCTCTATTGAAAAATTCAATTTAAGATGTTCTCAAACTTTATCTTTATAGACATAAACTATTTTTCAAAAATTGTTTAGCAATCAATTAAAATAGAGTACTAAAATTACTTCAATATAATTAAAATACTATTTAGAATGAAGGACATACCAATAATGGGGCAATCTTAATTTCTTAATTAGTAATGCAATTAAATTATATAATTAGTAAATATTAAAATAGAATTGATAGTATTGTATCATAAATTCAAATATATTCAATAATTATTCATTAATAATTAAAACAAATACATTTATTCATTTCAACAAAAGATTGATAAAAAACCCAATAGTAATGTTGAAATAATAAATTGGCTAAATAAATTATCTAAATAAATCATACTAAATTGCTGAGAGGCAAAATTGATTGATCAAATAATAATTAGAAATCAAGAGAGTCCAAAAAATTATAGAAAGTTTGAAACTATTGACAATGGATAGCTAATATGAAAATCGACGTTTTTAGGCATAATGAAAATATGAGTTATTCTCTATTATAATTTTAAATTGATAATGCAATTACATCTAAAATTTTTGTGTCGAAATTGCTATGCTTTACATAAATCTTCTATGTCTTCTCTTTTATCTAACTCTATATTATAGACCTTATTCTCATATTCTTTGTAATAGATCAGCATTTTCTGTATTTTAAACATCTTATAATAATTCGAAAGAGAATGATCATGCCTTGAACATTATTGTCGATCGAATATTCATAATTTAGATGAGTGATTATTTTTGGATTTAGATATCCTTCTTGTTAATGTTACTGTCAAATTCTTTTTGGAATCAATATCAATGTTATTGTCTAAGTTCTAATGAATACTAGTTTTTCATTTAAGTGAGTCAGTGATTCAAATCACATATTGATCGAGCAGTCTTCTTTCATGATTATAGTTCGTGTTGTTCATATTATTCTTTTTGGTTTATCATAATTAGTTTAGATTATTAATAATAATGAAGAAATGTGACAATGAGAGAATAGCACAATAAATATATGCCAGTTAGATGCTAAAATTGTAAGGTAAAATTTTGGAGAAGAAGTTAATCAAAACTGGATCGAAGAATCAGATTGAAAGTTAATCGCAAAACATCTCAAACAACAATAGTCCTGTCGTTGGAAGATAAAAATCTTATGAGAATCTTTAGAAAGTCAATAAGACATTTATTAATCAACCTGTTTCTTAGCAGAAATTAAGCAGCATTTTGAATGTCATAAGTGGATAATAATAAAACACCAAATAAAAGTACTCCATTAACAACGAATTGATTGAAACTGTGAAGATTTCACATAAGTTACGCAAGAACCAATCTATGATACATATCGAACAATAATCTCCTGCTCTAACCAAAAATGCATCCTTCCATCATTCAGTTAAAAATAAAATCAACAGTAATAGTGTATCAAGTGATCAATCTCAAATTCAAAAAGTCAAAGAGAAAATCAAATTATTGTTGTAAGAGAGAGATCAAAATCTGCCACAAGATGCCAAAGAATTAGCATTTATGACTAAATTCAACCAAATCCTGAATCAATTGGTGGTAGTGTTGTTCTAAGAACCAAATCTACAAGCATCTCAGCAACAATTCAATTTGCCATCCTCAACCCAAGATACTTTCTAAGCCATTCAAATTGACCATTTCTTCAAAAGGCAGATTCAGATCTTGCAACAGTCTTATTAGCTCTAATTGGACAAGAAGAAGTTGGAGAATGTGTTATTGTAGATCAAAAAGAAGCAAGAGGTCATGCAATAGGAAAATGATTAATTGTCAGCAAATAAAACGTAAATGAATGATTAGATAACTTAATTGAAGTAGTAAATCTCGGAATTGTAATAATAGAACCATTCCAATCAAGAGAATATTTAATTAGAATCAGGTACGTATAATTAATATAGATTTAGAAACTTAAGAGTTGAAATATCTCGTATAAGGGTAATTTGAAGCCATATAAAAGTTATTATAAAGAGAACAATTAATGAAGGTATTTTTAAAAAGAGTGGGTGATAGTTCCATAATAGAGTAAAAATAATATAATATTTGAAATTGATAGGATGTTTGAATCATTTATCCAGAGTGCAGAGAATGTTAATCAAGATGATACTGAAGGAAATTTGAATATTGATATGCTACCATAACAGAAACATACCTAGGTTTCAAAGAACAATTAATAATAATTATAATAATAATAATAATCACACTAAATTCCAGATAAAATAATCTAATAATATGAAATTAGTTATAAGCAGTTAGATCTCTGTGATTCACTTTTAGCTGATGATTCAAGTAAAAATATTTACTAATAGAAAGGAGTGAATGATTCAGAAGAAAGTAGCTTCGGATACTTAGGTAAAGAGTAGGCAACGGAAGTCAGTTGTTATTTCAATTAAGCTTAGTAATTATATTTGATCAATATTCTTTATAGGTAATTTTAACAGCAACAAAACCAATTGCCATTTTAACAACAATAGAACTAAAAATTAAAGGGAAAATCTAATATCAAAGATAAATTAAGAATTAATATGATGGATGTCTAATTAGCATAGGCTGCGTAAATATTATTTAATAATAAATCAAAGTCAGAAACATGAATATATGAAACAATAATAGTTGCTCCAACAGTAACATGACAAGATTTTACCAGATGATATAAACAGTGAAGATGTAAGTAAAATTTATATTCATAGTTTTGAATAGTTTACAAAATTTGATATATAAATACTATTATTAACATAAGATATACATGCTATTTTTTATTAAAATTTATAATAATCTATCATTCTTATTATTATTATTATTATTCCTTTTCTACAGGCATTTCTTCAACATTAGCAGTGGCAGTTTATTAAGGTTATTCTTCTCCTGGAGATGCTAGACTTTATTATCCACTTAAGATTTCATAAGATCTCTTGGCATCCTCTTCAACCATCTTTTAATATTGTTCTCTGCCTGATAGAATAATCAAATGAAAAATTACTAATCACATTTCCATCATTATCAAAATATTATATTTTTGGTGTTGACAAGTCACCTTCATCTAGAACAGCCTTTTCAGAATCCTTCAATTCACTAAACCAACTGCTGCCAGTGTCTTAGACTTCTTATAATTCTGGTTCTGGTAAATGTAAACCGGATGGAATGCAATCATTGCTCAATAACATATTGATTTAGTTTCCCTCTAAGGCATCAGTCATTTAAAATGAGGATCTTTATAAGCATGATCAATACCCAATGGGAACATATACAGATTATATGGGGAGTTAAAATGATAAGACTTCATCTGGTTTGTTGCAATACTTGAATGATGAACCTCTAAAGTTGCATTCAGAATACAATATTATGCAATCACCTGTTGCAGGCAAGTTTTACTCATAATTTCTGGCTATCAAAATTTATTATTCTTTGGCTGATTATAAGACAGACTCTGGATTATACACATATTCTTATTCAGGAGCTATTGCTGTTTCAATATCTTGCTATTACACATCCTCTTAGATCATGATGGGAGCGAAGGGAGTCTGATAGTAGAGTGCAGACTCTTCTAAAAAGGATTGAGTATTGGCAGCTATTAGAAGAACTAATAATAATTGTATTTTCATTAATTAAATAAAAACGAATAATCTCAAACTATAATATTTAAATACTATTTCATTATTCATCATCTTTGATATTCATATCTTCTGATATCACCTATTGTGGATAGTAATTCAAATTTAACTGAAGTTGTTGTGGATGCATAAAATAACAATATAGATTTTTATCATCCATTTATTATTGCATTTACTATTATGCCAGCAAGTATTATTGAAAGTACAACTATTATTGATCATATATATTTAATTTATCGTCATCTTTGGATGTCTGATCTGGGATTGGAAACATATATGGCATCTATGGGAACTGAAATTAGTAATCCTAAAATCCCTGTTGCTATTAATAGAATTGTGGCCCAACCATAAGCTACTAAAGCAGTCCGTTGTCATTATACTTGTCCATTCTATCTTAGTTTCCATTCTCCTTTCTCTTCCGACCCACTCCCTTCTATCTCTTCTTGACCGAATGCACAAAAGGGTTGAACTTCTGGTGATGAGACCTAGAAGATAGAGAAAAAACCAATCTCACCGGCATTAAGAAGGACTTCGAGTACCAATTGTTTCACTCATCAATTTGAAAATCTTGCTAGTTTTCTTTTAGTCTTATGATTCCATGACTGTTCTATGCATATTCAAGAATTCTAAATATGTATTGTGTTCCTATTCACTCCAATGTCCTGTTAATTAATTGGGATTTGTAATTACTCTTTTTTTATTCTTCCTTCTTTACTCACCTTCCTCAGCTTATAAATTTATTTCCTCTTATTTAGCCAACATCTCCTCCTGACTCATAATTGCTTCTAATATATATATTATTTATTATTTAATTAATTAAAATAATCATTCATTTCTCCTCTATTGACTAATCTCTTTATGATAAAACTGAATTATTATGCTGTGAATTAGTTCTTTGAGAATAAGTTTTATTTACATGTTGCATCAATTTTATTTGAGTATTCAATAATTCTATTCAAATTCATAGAAATAGCATACTTTTCTGGAAATCGTCCTAAATCTGAGTCAACTCAGTGAAGTGCTATTTTATTTGAGTAATCTGACTATTCTGTTGTTTATTCTGATTATTATTAACATTCTTTAAATTCTCTATTTCCTACATTAAATCCTTCACCAAATTGTTATTATTATTAGTCTTGCTTGTAAATATTTTCTATATCAAATATAATGTTATTATTGTACAATATATAAATAATAATATGTTTACTTCCATTATTATTATTATTATTTTAATAATAAATAAAACTCATTATTATTTAATAAAATAATATATGTAAACTGCGCCTCCCTTCTCAAATAACCACTCCAACCCACTCTTGATGAAGGATGACGTTGGAAAAGCAAAGCCATCTACCTACAACCTCCCTAATCAAGATTTCATTTATGGATAACCACTCTCAAGAGACAAAGAAGGAGCCAAAGAAGGTATTTATGACAATCTCAATTCCCATAAGTTACAATGACCTGGAAATTTCATCAAGAATCTCAAGATCAACTACCCAATCGAGACTTTGCTGAACTCAATAAACAATCAATACACAATGGCTCAGTCAAAGCTCATGTAACTGATTTATTCATTACTCCCACAGGACATGTACAAATTCAGACAGACTCATGATGCTAGACTTAAAGTTAAGAAGGGCACAAATATTCAAGCCATTGAATTGCCAGAAGAGGAATTTCGCTATGGTCGTAAAAATAGGTAAATTGCACCTCTCTATTTAGACCATCAACTCCTATGAAATTAGTCATGGGCAACTCTTATGGTATTGAGGCTGAGTCAACCATTCTGGATAAATATCAATAGAGAGCAGGATCTCAAGTATTTACAATATGCTAATCAAAGGATTCCAAAATGACTTCTTCCATGGTCAAAGGCAACAAGGCATCCTAATTATTTCACGATACCAACCACAAAAAACTGGCTGCGATCTAAGGAGTAGAAAAGAAGGAACCCTTTAAAATAGAGAAATTTAAATCTGTCAACTCTAAAATCAACACAAATTTATCAACTAAAAAATGATTATATTTATTGAAATCATTAAATTATCGAAATATTGACCTTCTCCACTAAATCTTTATCTACATAACAATACTTATATGAATTAAATCTTCGATTCACATCTCTATTGGAATCCCTCTCTGAAGTTTCCTCATAATAAATATCAAATCCACTGAAATTTTCTTAATAAACATTCCCTTTTCCCATATTTGTCAACTCCTTTTTTAAGAATTAACATAATTGAATTGCTTCCTTTCTATGTTTCAACACACTCAAAGATGCAAGTATTCTTTTTAATCTCAGCAGATTATGAATATTCTATAAACAGCACAATTCAAATTAATTCCTATCAATCAATACTAATTCTGATTTCTAACTAATGATTTGATCTGTATTCTGAGTGTGACATTATGTCTAAGTATTTTTTTGATTATAGGTATTTGAAGGCGATAAAAATTATTATTATATTTATTATAATGAATTATTAACTTTGCAATTTTATTATTCTTCGTTTTTTTATGGCTGTTTTTCACTTTAATCATTAGTCTTTTATTGGGATTCTTTAATAGGTATCTATTTAATTGTATTTTTAACGACTTTTGATTCCTAGTTCTAATGATTATTTAAGGTTTATGTATGGGTTTAGTTGTTTACATTTTATTCTATTTACTTAATTTTCACATATTTTATTTCAATTCCATAAAATCTCAAAATCAAAATATAATTCTAGTGATATCTTTTAAGAATTGTGTCTGATTTAATCATACAATCTCTTTCTTTGAGTGTTAATTTATAAGAGTTTGAATTAAACATACTTTAATAAAAATTAGGGAACATCCATTAAATAAAAGAATGATCATACTCTAGATATTAATAAAATTATTCAATATTTTGAATTTGTGGTTGTGATTATTTTTAAAATAATTCAATATAGGTTCGAATTTTTGATTTAACTTCTTTCCAAGTTGCATTATGATAAAAATCATAATTCCTCATTATTTCATGTTAATTTGATTGCATAATTAAAATTAATAAAAAATTAATGATTAAATCAATTAAGTCATGAATATTATTATAAATTGCGGAATAGAGGATATAAAATTTGAAAAGAACTTACTAGATCCTATAAATAGGCTTCACATGATTTAAGTTCTGCTAAATCAATTTAAGAGATTTCAATAATTTTATTGTACTAAATTAATAGTATAAATAATTACAAATAGATCGATGACAATATTTCGATCATTTAGATAGTTTTTGTTGACAAAGTCTTTTATAGAATAAATCAGGGATGAAGCTGCAAGAGTATATAAATTAAAGGATGTCATAGTGTAATCATATAGACACATTTTTAACCTATAGATACTAGCATCTAAAATATTTTATAAGTTAGGACTAAATTTATAATAAGAAATTAATACTTGTCATTCAAACTAAAACATTAGTAAAAGATCTTTTGCAAAAAGTCCAATGATGTTGGGAATGTGACCTCAAAATTTAAGGTTTCCAAGATTGATTGTTCCATTGCTTTGATTGCGAATCTAAATTAGATATAATTTATACTAGGAATATTAATTATGACTAACTCTAGTTACAAAATCTATCAAGGGGATATGATAAATATCTTCAAGTTTGGTAGCAATAAACATGGAAGTGATGCCAATCAGGTGAAGATTATTATCAGAAAATTGGAAAATGGATTTTTAGAGGTAATAATCCATGATGGAAACAGATCTGAAGAAGGTAATGTTGGAAGTAGTTTCATTATAATTACTTAAGACTTCGACCATCCAATTAACCATCTTGGCTCTTTGTTTCTAGGAGATCATGTGGTTTGAAAGACTGTTCCCAAGAAAGACGTATTCATTCATCATTGATTGTTGAAATTCTTAGTGATAATTTTGGTTATATTGTGATTATCTCCAGATTTCTGAAAGTTCTTGATTATTTTTTCTCACTAAATATATCTTAATTCAATACTTGGATTTTAGGCATCCTAAAGGCACAAGTGGATTAGCTTCTGATTTTCGATCCCCTTCTGGTTTTAGGTTTCCAGTTCCGAGATCAAATTGAGGATATTCTTTTCCTCTGGTAAGCCAGGTTAAATTTCTTGTGATATTGATTTGGTTTTGGAAGATGACGATTGTAAGTTATGGTTTTTCTTTTGTTTGTTTTTTTGTGCCTTTTTGTTTTTGAGTTAGGGAGAGGTGCTTCTTCGGGACCTTGAAAAATTTCTATCTTATTTCATTATTAAATCAAATGATATACTCATTGATTGTTATCATTTAATTTATCTTAGTGAATTTCTACTTCCATTTTGCTAATTTCACTATACTAAAATATTAATTAATGTTATTAAATTATATACTAATACCATTTGTAATTGCATCCTAGGAGTCATGTCAACATTACATGACATCCCTTTTGGTGAAAGCAGAAATTGAAGGATACAAGAAGCTTTTTGAAGATATTTGGCCATATGCAAGTTTATCAGGAACAAGGTACTATTTGTTATCATAAGGTAGTCTTAATCAATTTGGTATGTTTGAAACTTGTTTAAGAAAGGGATATTATTATTCAAGTCTGAAAATAGAAATGGAGCCTGTGCCCAGTTATTATGGATTATGCCATTCAAGAGAATGTACAACGGATGACTTCAATGATGAATAATTATAGTCTGATTTTAAGGAGTTAATCAATTCAACAGGGATATTAGATTAATATAATGTAAAAATGAAGTTATTCAAGGTATCATTAGACAATGTTGATTTCATTTTTTATGACCCTCTAAATTATAATAAGAAATCAGGTATTATGTTCAAATTGACACTTTTTCTTATTGGAATGTTGTTGCTCCTAAGTTGTTTCAATCCAATATTTTGTTAATTAATAAATATCAAAAGACAAGTCAAAATTTCTATTAATATAAGAGATATTGAAAATAATGAAAAGTAGGATGATGAACATTAAGGATTGACAAGCAATTCGATTCCAATAGTAAAGCAAGAAGAAACGAATAAATAATGTTTCTTAGATTATTCTATTTAGACCAGTTACAATACTCTATTCACATTTAAAGATCATGATACAAATCTAAGTATTATGGAGGGATATAGATCAATAGGATTCTTAATGGTGATTTTTGGTCATCAATTTCTAGATTTAGCTAAATCTTCATTCAGATTTGAAATGATAGCGTAATTGAAGTCTTGGTTATGTTTAAACTTAGTTAATATGTTGTATAGTGTAGACATGTTCTTTTGGCTTGGTGGTTTTTTTAGTGCTTACATGTTATTGGAGAAGAGCAGAGTGAAATTAGTGAAGAGAAATGGATTCTCGATATTTGGATTCTTATTACATAGGATATTGAGAATTTGGCCATGTTATGCAATAGCCATTTTGATAAGTTCATAGTTAGTACCATATATAGGAGATGGACCAAGATGGTTTATGGCATTGGATCGTTTTGAATGTGCAACAGGATGGAGAAACCTAATATTTATAGATAACCTCTTCTATGATACTTAATATTGTTTTCCATGGGGTTGGTATTTATCAACAGATATGCAATTGTTCATCTCTTGTTTGATTCCAGTGTTCTTTTATGCAAAAGTTAATTCAAGAGTCGCCAAGACTATGATACTATCATTGTTAATTATCACTCAAACTATTGGAACAGTGATGTCACTAGTAAATGAGTATTTGTTGCCTCCTTTCGCCTTGACTTAACCGAATATGCATTAGAATTACTACACGAAACCATTTACGAGAGGTCCCCCATATTATTTAGGATTCCTACTTGGAGTTTTATACAGAGAATTGAAAGAAAATAATGTGAATGCATTAAGTAGATTATAGGCATTTGCTTAATAGAGATAACTTAAATTTAAGTTGTTATGCTATATATTAGGTATATTAATTATTGGAGTAATATGGGTTGGATGGAGACCAGCTTAATTGCATTATGAACATTAGGATTATTGGAATAAAACAATTTAGAGTATCTGGTTTGCATTTTGTAGATTAGGAATAGCTTTGGGAATGAGTTTCTTATGTCTGCCATGTCTATTTGGGATGAAAGATTTGTAATTGATACTTTATATATCTTAGATTCAACATGACTTTTATGAGGAACAATTACTTTAGGTTTATTAACAAGATTTCTTTTTCTGGTTACTTGATACATCAAATAATAATTTTTGGATTACTTGGGCAATTCTATTAAACGCCCAACTTCTCATTCTAAACTATATTCACACTTTACATTGGGAATTTGTTTATCACTCTAATATGTTCAATATTGTTTTGTTTGTTTATAGAAATGCCTCTAACAAGAATGGAAAGCAGTTTTATGAAATACATGTTTAACAAATGATTATCATTATTAAATGTGTGTTAATAAATACTCATTTATAATTAAGTGCAATTAATTTGACTGTCTGATTACAATTTTGCATTTTGATTGGTCACTGATTAAGGTACATCTCCTTTAGGATCAAAAATTAGATTGCTATGATTTTGGTCATCTAAGCAAATATATAAGTGAATAGTACTTGGTTTTTTTATGGAACGATGATCCAACCACTCAAATGCATCTCTGTTCTCTCTATTTTAGGAATGAGAAGGGTTTTCTTGGATGATAGATTTGGCTAGAATAAGCATTACACATAATGACTTTACAACAAAAAGTGATAATGCCATCATTTTATTTATACACTCTTTGAACCATAATCAAATCTCTGCCACTCATAAATGGAATGGGTGCTTTGATTTTCTCATATATAATTCTTGTATTTGCATCAATCTACTCTACAACATGAACTTTTTAAGGTCAATTTATAATTAGTACAGTTCCCACTTTTTATCATTCAAAATTCTCTTTTTCACAACTCCTATCAAATCAAGTATCTATTCAGGTGTTCTTGCTATTTTCTTTGAGTTCTATTCATATTTATTCAGTGCTCTGGATTTCTTTTTTGTATACACAAAATATCCATCTCTGATTAATAAAATTCCCATATGTTTTATTCGTTGATTTCTTACTATTTAATCAATCATAATTAACCTACTTTGGTATATTTATATGTGTTATTAAAAAAAAATATTTAATATTTTAGAAATCATATATACATATTTATTATTTCAAAATCTACATTATAAATCAACATCTGAAGAATAATAAATGGTGATTCAATTAGAATTTATAAAACAATAACTCTAAGAATTATTTAATTATTATATTGTAATTTCTATTAAATTTTATTATCTATTCAATCCATTTCATCTATATTTTTTTTCTCAACCCTACATGGTTTAGTAAATTTTTAATTATATATTTATTGCTATTATAACATTTCTTAGGTTTCTTATTATCTCCATTTGTTCCCTATCAACCGTATTTCTTTTTCATATTATGCTAATGTTGGTGGAGGTTAGACTTACTATATAATTGATCCTAAAAGATATTTAAGTTACGATTACCTAAGTCTTCATGATAAATTAACATTGAAAACTAAGCAATATCTTTCACATTTGATGAACTTAGTGAAGCATAATCAAATCTTCCTCTTATGTCTGTGTATCCATCCTTGTGGAAAGTCTCTGAATCACCTTTGTTCTTAGAATACACTTTCACATAGACTTTAGATAAGTATTAACCCTACTCATTAAATACTCTAATTTATCCAGAGTCTACCATTGTTCGAACAAACAAAGATGTTGGTTAATACTTACAAGTGACTGATTTCTACTCACCTTTTATTGTTACAAACAAATTCTCTTTCGATATTTCACTAGGAATTTTAATTTTCTCTTAAAACAAACTTAATTTATTTAAATAATAACATACTTCTTCTGAATTTCTTGACCACCAAGTTTTTGAGTAACACATACATTTGGTAACACAATTGAAAAATCTTGAATCACATTCTTCAAAAATGGATTATTGGAAAATAGAATTTCGATATCCAATTTATAGTATTCTATCTTCACTTCTTATAAATTTGAGAATGTAATATTGATTGAGTCTCCTTCAATTGTACATGCTAATGTTTCTTCCTTCTTCATAATATCATTCGATTTCTATTATTATGTCATTTCTAATTTTGAAATTTGATTATCTTCTTCTCCATCATATTCAATAAATAAATTGATTATTTCATAAAACATATTCCTCCAATGTATAACTGGATAACTCAAGTATTTCTGGCATATTTCTCTAGCCTTCTAAAAATTTGGGTATCCAGTATAAAAGTCTAAATAGGCTGACAAATAATCAAATTATAATTGCTATTCGTTTTACTCTTCCTCACTTATTTATTCATAAATCTACACTGCTTCATTGACTCTCTCCTATAATAACAAGTAGTAAATGAGGATTATTTTATCAACTGTTGAAAATTACGATTTTTCCAGTAGATAAGATAAATAATTTGTGTATTGCTTTCTAAATTATACATTTAGTATATTATTCTCCCCTTATTTGAGTTTATGAACTCGCTTGATAATGAGTGGATAATACTCAAGAACCCTGATAGAATTTATTTCAAACAAAGAACACTTAAAATGTTTAAACTTCTATTTTAAAGCATTTTGACCTTATTCAGTCAGAAACAGCTCTTTCAAACATTCAATGTTGTTGTGTAATAGTGAGTAAGCAAAACTATGGAAATCATAAAACTTTCTCCTTCTATAAATTTCCATTACTTAATTGTAAAAGCTTTGATCACTAAATTTATGATACAATAATTTTGGATTAAATAATTTAGTATTGAAAATGTTCTTATTCTCAATATAATCTAAAATATCTTAATTATTATCTGTTGATAATATTTCATTGATATTTTCTAGATTTACTTTTGGTTTTTAATCATAAACTTAAAGTGTTTTCTCTTTTGCAATCTAAATGACTTTACCAAGGTTTGATATGTTAGCTGGATAAATTGTGAATTTTCCTGATTTTGGGAAATAGAAATAGTACTTTTGAACTTGTGTCTAATAAGGAGCACAAGTCAAAGTAAATGTTTTAGTTGAAAAAGTTGTAAAAACTGGAATTGAACCATTTGGAATTTCAACTAATAACTAAAAGGTTTATGATATTGCTGAACAATTAGAAACAACTATTTTACAACAGTATACTTTCTTGATAAAGAACTCATTCAAATCTTATTCATATTCATTCCCATCTTAATCAACATAATTTTCTTCAGTAATATCAAAAAATGTTTAATTTATTATAATATTTGAATTAATTTTGACTTCTGCCTCTTTGATCTCTCTAGTAAAAATAAGGGCAGAACTATCATAATTAATTTCCAATCCTTTATTTCCAAATTAAGTCTGGCTAAATTGAGGAGTTTAAAAAGGTAAACTCATCAATGCTAATACACTAAGAATTTCTGTAAAATTATTATTGCAAAGCATAAAAGATGGAGGACAGAAATCTTCCTTTAAAAACCCTTTCTATATCGAGTGATTTACAAGATCTACAAAGAACTCTTAAGGCTGAACCAATTTTTGAAAATCTTATTGATTAATTCCATATCTATAATGTTTCTCACAATACTCATTGGTAGTTTCAGCATTTTAAAAAGTCTTCATTAATTGATTTCTCATTTTATCATATTTTAAAGCTTGCTCTTAAGGCTTATAGTCTTTGTTTTGGAATTTCATCTCAGGAATTTTATTGACTTTTTCTTTATTTGAAGTTCTAATTTTAACAGATTGTTAAATTGATGAAACACTGAGAGAATCATCATCTTAATTCTGTTTGTAATCAATACTATCAAATCTCATTATAGATGATTGTTTTTCCAATTTAGGCAACATTTTTGATAGGATTTTCTCTTTTGGAGGAGAATAAGGGGGAATAATTTCTTATTGTTTTTTCTCAGGAATTTCTTCTTTCTCACTTTAACTATCTTTCTCAATGCCCAAAATTGTATCAAATAGTGTTTTAAATTTATCGTCATCTTATTTAATCAGCTTACTGTTATTATTATTGCTCATATACAGTGCAATGGCTTATGCTTATTCTTTATTGCCTATAATTTCTTAAAAGTAAATGACTAATAAGGCTTATTCTAAGGCGTTTAACTATTTAAATAAAGTTACCTATGCATATTTACTAAGAGCATTCTTATCTTTTAGTAAAAAGTAATCAATGAATGACTTTTCGATTTTGTTTGAAATATATTTCGAAATATAGGTTTCAAAATATGCTGGGTCTTTAAAATACAAGAATAAATTAAGTTCATCACATTAATGTTAATTATAAAATTTATGTTGAGATTGAATAGACTCTTGATTCCATTTCAGAAGTTGATTGATGAACTTTTCATCCTCAGCGATTAATTTCTTATTTCCAATTTTCATTAATTCTTTTTAAATTCTAAACAAGACATTTAAGTTATCCAAAATAAAAATTTCAGTAGAAGATATATCTTAAATTTAATATGGAATTTTAGGTGCTATTTATTTTGTGCTTCGAAAAGTCGAATAAAATTTCTCTTTTGATAAAGATGACTGATGACAAAGGTTCTTTGTTTATATCACACTATTAGATAATGGCAATACTCTAGAGATGTATGATTCATTAGTGTAAGCTAGGATTAAAATAGTAGAATATTAAATTGGAACTTCAAATGAAAAGTGATTTTCATCTTTTTTGATCTGAGTTATTACTTTACCAGGAAATAATAAGAATTCTGTAAAACTATCGCATACTTAATTTCCTGTAAACTAATTAACTGCTTTTCTCAAAAACCTAGATGATGCACATCTTTTTCTTTCATTTCCTGTTAAATTATGGTCTTATTTCAATATTTATTCATCTTAAGTTACTGTTTGATCAGCAAGTAGCCTGTTTAACAGGATCTATGGTTTTTCAAGAGTATTTCCCACATATTTTGTTTAATTTTTTCTTTCAATGATATATCTCAATTCTTCTGATTATTGTAAATTAGATAAATAAATATTATCTCTTAACTCTATTCTAAGATCATTATCAGACACATTTTAATAAAATATTGATCCCATTTGCTTATTTATTATTGATATTTCCTTTGGGAAAAAGGTTGTTGCTAAAGCTAAAAACCGAACCTCATTTGAGGATGCAAAGTCTCCTTCTACAAGAAAGTGTTACTCTTGCTAACTAATTTTGGTATTTTCTAAGGAGAAATTTTTATCTGCTAAGTTTTGAGAAATTCTTCTTGTTGATGTATAAATTAGATTATCTTTGTGCTTAACATTGTTTTCAAGAACATTAAATTAATAGATTACTTTTTCTCTTAAAAATTCAAGTATATACTTTCCTTTCTTCTCAAATTCAACAATTATCGAATTATTATCCCTTTATACTTTTTAAATTAAATTCTTAACAGGTAAAAATACTGATTTAAGACTTTTGGTTTTATAAAATAAAACATCCTATTCAGTATATTCTGAAGGATACTTAAGAGTCAATTTCTGTCCAACCACAAAAGTCTCTTAGTAGTTTTCTAAACAAAATTTATTTGGATTGAATATATCCCATTCCCTTTTTTCAACTTATGCGTTTGTAATAAGAACAGACGAGAATATTTTAGTGATGTTTTTCAAGAATCCTAATTTTATTTATCCTTATTAATTTGTTATCAGTTTTTCTTAGATTATATCATCTATTTCTGAATGTTCAAATTAGATTTAAACTTATGCGTTGCTGGTAGGTTCTCCATTTTTCCCTAACAAATAGATTGAGTATCCATCATTTTAATCAAATTTCAATAATTGTTTCTAAAATATATGTTACGATTAGCCATGATTGAATTTAATTTGATGAAACTTTTTTAAGATCATATCTTAATCAAAACGCAATCTCTTGATTCTACCTGAGACTTCAATATCAATATTTCGTAATTATTAGGTAATTGGAATTTTAACTTCTAGAGGGACATTGCTTTGAAAAATGAGATCTTTAAATGTAAATGTTTATGGAACACCTTTATCATTCACACATGTAACTAAAATTTGTTATTCCTTAAAAAATCCAAATCCAACATCTTAATTGTTGAGTAATAATTTTGGTATAATGATTGTTGTAAGTTCCTATCCTAATTAAATTTATTCTTCAGTTAATATAAAAGCACAATGTAATTAGAATTACTCAGGTTGTAAATTAAGTTATGTTTTCTAATAAAAATCTCCATGCTGAATAATCGCATTATAATTAGTTTCAGTTTCTGGGAATGGTAATATTATTTCACCATTAGATTATTTGTAATAAGTTTAATTAATCCATAATCCAATTTTTTCATCAATCAATTTCTCAAAGTTTTCATCAAATGTTTCATATTTATATCCAGCAGATACAACGGTTTCATGTAAACATAGTCTTCCTTTTTCAATTATCGCTTTTGAAGATAATCCATTACCAATAAATTCAATAATGAAGGTACCTCTTTCACTTTTCTAAATCGATTCAAATGAGAATTCTTTGATAACTTTCTTAATTGGAGGATAATCATAAGTAAAGCTTATCTCTTCAGTTGGAATGAATCCATCTAAACATATATTTGATGTTAGTTATTCACTTTTGGCCATATAAAAGTTTCTCATGTTGATCTAAAATATCTTAATTGTTAAATTGGATATATTTTTCAATTCTAAATAAAGTGTGACTGGGTCTCCTTTAAAAAAGTATTATTTATTATTATCACACAAATTGAGAATTTTATTATTGTTCATCTATTTAATTTGTGAATTAGTAAAGAATTCAGTTAGATTAGTAACTTCATCTCCTTTGTAGAGATTGCATTCAGCTTTTAACATCTTTAAATAATTGGCTTCTAAATACAATTCAAATATGCTATAATTTTCATGCAATTAGAAATATTTCTCTAAATATTTCTCAATCATTTTATCTGGTTATATCCCTACATTATAATCGAATCAAATACATCTTTAAAAGTTAAAATCGTGGAATTCATGCCAAAATGATTGATATTCTCTTCTGATTTTGCTTTAATGATCTTTTTGTTATTAAGTACAATTAGAATAGTAATCTTTTGGGTTTTTTAAATATTCTGAAAGTAGATCAAAATCAAAATGCTTAAATTCAATGCCTATTAGTTTATTCAAATACAATTACCTAATTAAAGCAACTCAAGTAATATTTGATCACTTAATGATTTAAATTTATCAGGCAAAGTCTTACTCCATAAGTATGCCTTTCTTAAAGTAGATAAAAAGTATTCTTTATTATCTTAGAAATTTTCATCATTTTTATCATATTTACCTAAATTATACTTTTTAAAGTATAGATATCCAACAAAGTATAGATTCTCCAAGAATCTATTATTCAATGTCATTATCTTTTTCATTTAACTTAGAGTAAGCTTTTTAAAGTGAATTGCATCGAATTTATTTTTATAATCTTCTCTCTTCATCAATTCATTGTAAAACTCTGGTATATTATTTAATCTATTATTTAAACAACTTTATATACTCAATTATTAATGAATCAATTTTGTTAAAGTAAATATCTATCACTTTAACAGTGGATTTTGATAGTTATATCAAATCTAATTTAGTAAGAAGATTAATCTTTAATTTCAATATTCCTTTTTCAGAGTATGCATTTTTTATGTATTCCTCTACCTATAATTTACTATTATCCAATTCTGAAAGTCCTACTTTTGATTATGTATTTCCACTAATAACTTACTATTTCTATAATAATAATTTTTATTATTCACCATCTAAATTATTTTACGATAATTCTTCAAAACTAATTCCAAATAATCTTTTGTTAATCTTTTTCAATATCTCTTTTTCCTTTAATTTCACTTTTTCGCTCTATTACAAATTCATTAGTTCATCATATTCCATAAATAGCGATCTAAGTCTTATTTTTTAAAAGTTTTCGGTATTCATCTTCTTATACTATTCAAAGTTTTCTAATTATTTTGAATCCAATCTATATCCGCTTGTATTTAAGATGTTGAGGAAATATTAATAATAATATTAATCAGATCCCTTTATCAGTTTTGTTAGCCCTTCCTGCTTCGAACTCAAAATAGCTGACTCTAACTAATTGAAATCCAACTCAGAATCATTTGGATTCTAAAAAACCTATATTAACCCACTGTCCAAACTCAAATTTACAGATGAGTTTAGTTCCTCAAAAGAATTTTAACTTGACATTTATTAAAAATAAATGGATATTTTGCGTTTATAATTTATTTCGATTAGAAGAAAAATTCAAAGCAAATATCTTTTCTATATATATTATGCATTTAAATAATACATTAATAATTACTTTATTAGAGATTTAATATATAAATAAATGACTATTTTTATTCTAAATAAAACAATTTTGAATGTTGTTTAACAGTAGAGATAATAATCTGCTTTAAACTCACTTAAATTCTATGAATAATAAATTCATAAATCAATTAAATCCATCATCAACCACAGACATAACATAAAATAATTGAATATTTTGAAATATCAATATGCATTTAATTACTCATTCTTAATACTATCTCAATTGTAAATCTTTTGTGACATAATCCCATGTTACTAAATAATCACCGTTATCGTTTGCAGCACCAAAAATATAATTTGTCTCAAATTCAATACATTGTTCAACCATCAATTAACCACTTTCAAGAACTTTAACTACATTGATGCATGATCCATTTTTATTAATGAGTAATTATTTTTATTTAATGTATTATTAAGGAAAAAAACAATTTTAATCAAACCCTCTCTTAATTTTGATTCCTTAACTCTTAGAATATTCTTCACCTTTTTAATCTTTTGAATAAACTTCCATGACATCCTAATTGATAGGTTGAAACGTAAACTGGTTATTACTAATGAAACATAAACGATATCCACCAGCAATAGTTTAGATCTTTTGGATTAAATTCCAATTGCTGTTTTACTCTGAACATTGAAAGACCAAAATGTAAAGGTCAAATCCACAAGAAATCAATTTATTTTGTGAATCATTTAAACTTAGTCCATAAACTGAAGAGTTGTGTTCTTAAATAGACTAAGAGACTTCCCATTATTGGTCATTTTTCCAAATTATTATCTTCTTATCATCTCCACTTGAGAATATAATGTTCTCATCTTGATTTACTAGTAAGCAATTTATTTGATAAGTATGACCTTCGAGCTGTTATTAACAAAACCAAAAATTATTTACATTGTATGACCATATCAAGATACACATTACCAGAATGTCCATATAAGACTTACACCTGTTTTCGAATATAATCTTCAAATACATAGACATTAATCTATTCATTGCAACCTGCCAACATAATTGAACAGTCTTTATTAAAAGTAATCGCATGACACCAATTTTAATATTTAATTGATTTATTACTCTATAATTCAAATGGTAAATTATTTTATTAATAATTATACGTGAGATTAATTATTAATGAAGGATTATTTGTTTCTATAATATTTTAATAACTTTCATTATCAATTTCATCAGGGAAAAGTAAAGTGCTTTGTAATTTTTCCAATTCATTTATTCGCAAAGGATTTTATGAAAACTTAATCTTCTTTAACAAAATTATTTCGCACTCTTATAAATGTTCTAAAGTATCTTACACAGTTTTATTTATAAACCTATTTTATTACTTGAATTATTTAATCAAAGGATCCTAAATTAATTTACTTTTGTTTGGTTTACTTAAATCTTCTGCAATTTCACAAATTTTTTCTTTAGAAAGGTGACTCCAATTTTATTACAATAAATAATTTTGAGCCTTTACTTTCTCTAAATATTCGTTAAAATTTTATTTTATAATTCTATTTAATCAAAACAATCAATAATTTCATCCACTTTCAATTTTAAATTCTTACAATTATTATTCATATTTTCTTATTTTTCTGTTTGAATCTGTTTCCATTTTCCTTAAACAAACTTTATCGATTTGTATTTTGTTGAAGGAAATTCATCAACACATTAAACGCAAGCAATACGTTTCTTTAAAGCTCTCACTTCACTCAAATCGAATAATATTATCTTTTCCTTTTAGTGTTGCTCACACTCAATTTTAAAATCCTTTAATAATCATTAACTTCTTTACATTGTCATCATCAGAAACTTAAAACTCATTCTTTATTGCATCCAAATTTTACAAACTTTGAATGCAATTTGAAATTATATTATTCTCTATCAATGCTTCCAATTTTTGTTTTAAATCTATTTTAAATTCTTCATTATACGATAATTTTTAAGTGCCCAATTCCTAAACAAAATTAACAAATTCACCAATATCAATACAGGAAACGGAGTCTATCTTTTCATTAAATTCCTCTTCTTAATTTGAAATCATTTATACCCACCTTTCTAATGTATATGAGATTTTTTCAAATTATTAGAGATAAGAGTCCTTTATATTTTATACTTTATCCATTAAATCCTTTATAACTTGAACATTTTTTTCTTATTGAGTATGTCTTTCTTGCTTCAAATTAGATGTTATCTCTCCAATCTACTCTAATGACTCAGAGATCAAAATGACTTTTTGTTTCGAAGTTTCAGCCAAACATTTTAAACATAGCTATTTGTTTTCTATTTCCTATTTACTTTAATTCAAAGCAATAATTTCTTATCCTTTATGTAGTGAACATTATTTTGTGAAATTTTAATTCATTATAGAATTACAGATAATTCTATTAATCTTAATATCAATTATTTAATCTCCATTAATAAATAGTCTAATTAATAAAAAAAAAATATATATCTAAAAATGAAAATTTTAGTATTATCTAATTTGATTTAGTTGTTTCTTTTTATATAAGATTTTATTACCCATAAAAATTAATGATTATTGGAGTATTTATAAAATAACACTAAACATTCAATCGAATTGATCACCTCACCTTAAATATTACTCTTTCAATATTAGATCAAAATACACTAATGTCGTCCTACCTACTTGTAATTTTCACCTTTCTAATTGACTGTGTATATTTAATAAGAATTGATCAACTAAAAATTTATAGTTATTTATTAATAACAAAATTATTAATTATTAGAACAAAATACTATTATTTTAATGAATATTATGTGATGTGCAAATATCATCCGGATAACCAGGCTATATTTTAGCTTTGGAATGATTCTATTTTATAATTTGCTTGTGAACAATATTTTGAAAATTAAAAAAAATAAGAAAATAAACATACTTTAAAGTAGTTATCCATAAGAAAAGCTTTAAAGGAGCCTGATTATTTTTCGGAGAGTTTAATTTGAGTAAAGAAAACAGATAGTTAATTGTAAAAATAGAAAATGTGCATGTTTCAAAATTATAATAACTAATTATCTCTATCGAAACATATATATAGGATATTTAAATTAGTTGAGCAATTTAGTTGATAGATATAAGAAAATCATTATTGATGTCATCTAGAAAAAAGAAAATCTAAGAAATGATTTAGAGAAGGTTATATTTTATTACTATTATCTAGGTATCATTTTATTAATAATTTAAAGAGATATTTAAGGTATAGATAGTTAATAATGCATTACTGATGATGCCATCATTTAAATTGAAGACAATATCAAATATCTATTCTAAGAGATTAATAAAAATTAAAATTCTTTTAATCAAGAGAAATTGAAATAGTGCCTGATTCCAAAATTTGATAAGCCAACTATTTTACCATAATACCAAATTTTGAAAGATAAACTGTAGATACTCAAGGATAATATGGCTTCTCTATTAATGTAAAAGCCGGTGGATTAGAATTAGGATCCAAAAAATTATAAAAGAGATTTAAAATTTTCAAACATTTATAAGCAATCAAAAATTTAAGTTTCTTTGGATGGAAAGGTGGCTTTTGCAAAAGAGGATGTTTGTTAAGTATTTTTATGTGAGTAAGCCGTACCAAATAATAGATAAATTAGTATTCACATCATGATAAAGAAATAAACGGTTAATTAAAAGGATTTCATCAGAATAAGGAGATATTATTGAAATATGAGTTGATATGATAGAAAAAACTATTAGATGGACAAATAATCGAACTAAAAAATCTTTTGTATCTTATTGATATGTAGATTTAGAAATTATAAATCCAAACAAATATTCCATTATATCCATGTATTAGAATTGCTAAATCATAAGATTAAATATTTGAAGATTGAATGTATATCAAAATTAAAAAATAACAGATGAACTCATATCGATTCAATTGGAGAATCATAAGAATATATTTTGGATATTCATTAAAAATATTATTTCTTTAATCAACAAAATAATATATAAATATCAACAAAATATAAAGAATCTTGAAAAATTTTGATTATCTTTTTCTCTTCGATATTCTGTATCCAAATCAATAATAATCGAATTTTCCAATGAAAATTATGTTACTATTCCAATTAATTATCCTAAACCATTCGAAGACTTATTATTAAAGGTTTGTCCTTTGTTCCTAAACAATAAATTACTTCAATAATTAGGAGATCTCAAAGACATTGATATTTAACATAATGGTCAAACTATTTTGTTTTTCAGGGAATTTACAAGTGAGTTGAAATCTAAAATAGAAAACATTTTATACACTTTTTGTTATGAGAATTGTTCTAACAATTCTAATAAGAATCTTATTTTTATGTAGTTTCTAAAGTTTTTTTGTTTTTAATTACAAGGAAGAATTATTGTAGTAGTCATTTTACATCCAAATATAATCTCGAATAGTTAAGAGCACTTATTATTTAAATTGGTCTATCATCTTATTATATGGGCTTCTTTTTTTAGAAATTACAAATTATATAATATAAAGAATAAAATTAGGAATTTTTTATACTAATCAAGAATTCGCACAATCTTTAAATTGAGTAAAGTGGATCCAACGCAATTGAGTTTACAAAGTACAGTCTGCAAATGATGGGTAATTGAATCATTAATAAATATAAAAATTGACTACAAAAAGTATTAGGAATAATATTAATGAATACTCTAATATATTATTTATCAGCTATCAGCAGCATCCTGTAGATGACTTGTTTTTCTATTTTTAATCCAAAACACTTTCTGTATTTGCAGATAATTATTTACTTTAGAGACCCTTGTCTGGTTAATTACAGCAATTTTTCATTAATTCAAGTGCCATATAATCAAAGCATTTAATAATATTTTCATTAGTATATGCAGATACAATAAAGTAATTAGCATTAATTTACTTGGCTAATTCTGATATTTCTTCTTCTTTGACTACCAATTTATCAGTTAAATCACATTTATTTGCTAAAATAACTTTCTTAACATCATCTCCTCCGTGATTTCTCAATTATTTTGCCCAAAATTTGATATTGTCAAATGTTTATTGTACCGTCATATCAAAAACAAGAAATGCTCCTTTGGTTTCTCTGTAGAATTATAGTGTAATAGTTCTATATTTTTCTTGTCCTGCCTAAAGTTATTAACAATTTAGTTACAGTATCCCATAATTTGAGGGTTATTTCTTTATCATGAATTTTTAGTTTCAAAGTATTCATTTATCCCATCTATGTATGAGTAGTATGAAATGAGAACTTTTCATAAATTCTTTTGTTCAATATTGATGTCTTGCCTACTCCAGAATCTCCAATTAACACTACTTTGCATAATAATTATGGAGAATCCATGTAAATAATAATAATATTTAAAATATTAAATCAATTATTTTCTAGTTTCAACCTACAGATACTTAGTCAATATGAATATTGGAATGCTCTTAGTCCTAACTTTTTGATGATTTGATTTCTTACGGAATATTTTATTATAAATTCTATCCTTCATCTCCCTAATTCATTCTCTATGAAGGCTAAACAGACAATCCATTCAATTATTATCTCACTTTTCCCCAGAAACGATTTTATGGTTGTAAATTATCTGGCAATTCATTTCTTTCAACCAAAGGTGGTTCCTTGAAATCAATTTGTCTAACTATTAATTATTTCCAACTTTCTCTTGGATCAACAACTGGATCGATTAACCTTTTTTTTTCAGGCTTTTTAAAAATATTTGGCAATTGTTAATAGGGAACTTTTTGTCTCAAGTTGGATAACATCACTTCGTAATTAACATAACGATAATCCCTGTCTTTTGCAAACTAATAATAATCAAAATATTCTAAAGTTTCTTAAAAAAATTCAAATAAAAACAAGGCTGGTCTATAATTACCG
This sequence comes from Paramecium octaurelia, assembly GCA_905182995.1. Classification (NCBI taxonomy): domain Eukaryota; phylum Ciliophora; class Oligohymenophorea; order Peniculida; family Parameciidae; genus Paramecium; species Paramecium octaurelia. Next base: position 288,924 of record CAJJDP010000107.1, read on the forward strand.
TGAACTATAGCATAATCTAATGCAGTATATCCTTCATTTGATTTTATTGCAATTTTTGCTCCATATTCAACTAAATTTGAAACCAAATAAGCATTGTCTCTTCTACAGGCCCACATTAACGGAGTTATACTTGAAGATCCCCCATTGTCAACGTCAGCCCCATTCTATTATTGTAAAAATCTATTACTTTGATCAATATATCAACTAAATAGATATCATTTCTCCAAACTGCTCTTGCTAAAGGAGTAGATTAAATATCTTAACTTAAATCTTACGACAAAATTTGTGGACATTTCTATTCAAGACATTAAATACTTCAATTATTTCAACAATTTTGTCATATCGTTGTTTTTCTATAGCACTTAGCATAATTTTATTTACATTAGTGTTTCCCATTAAAATTAATATTAAATTTGTAAATGTTAATTTAAAAATTTATAGCTCTTAAATATGTTTCAAATAATCAATACTTAAGGATTATTATTTTACAACCTTATCAGACATTAAATCCCTCAAAACTCAATAGTTTTAATTTTAATTAAGGATTTATTATTTTTCTATTTAATTAAAACAATTTTACAATAATTAGAAATCAATCAACTAATTATAAATTAAATTGTTTTTAGTTTTAATTAATATAATACATAATATTCATAATTTAATCTTTTAACATTCTAGTTATATCCTAAGAAATTGTTATAAAGAAACTTCTAAAGTCTTGAGATCCAGAGATTCAAGGAAATAATCGATTCTAACATTAAAACTAAAACTTGTTTTATAGTAAATGATTATTCATTAGCATCGAATATTATTATTTATAAAATCTCATGCTTTTTACTTAAATTATTTGTTCAAAATATAAGTTATGTGGGTAATCTAAGTGTCATCTACATTTATTAAGTAATCCTTCTGTATTAAATCATCTTTAATATATTACATAATAAATTCTGGATATCATTTCGATAATTAATTTAATGAAGTTTTAACATTTTTGGCTTTTAATAGCTATCTTAAAAGAATGTTTATGTAATATTACAATTTCTTAAACTCAGAAATTTAACTACCCTTTGGAAATTCGAAATTCTAATACAATATTTTTGAGAGATTATACTTTAGAGATAGTTGAAGCCCCATTTTACTCATTATTAAGTTCAAGCGAATTCAACCTAAAAATTGATTAAGCAATCTCTCAAATTCGTAAAATGAGTTCAAGTACTATTAACGATTCATCTATACGAATTGGGAGTAATTATGTTGCTCTTTTCGGAGATAATTCAAATAATTTTTGGGTTTTAACTTATGATGAAAAGCTTTACTAGGGACTTGTAAAAAGTAATGGAGAAATACAAATGACTTTTTTAGATATCACGATTTAAAAATGTAATATATATTTTTGTATAGTTTGTAGATTTTTTCTAAATTAATTTAATCACAAATGAGTTTGGAATGCTTAGTAGCTTTTAGGAAGGTGAGCTTTTCTTCTCATTGTTAAATTCCACAAGCCTTGAATGCACAGATATTGTCTTAAATTATCCAATAAAATCCGAAATATATAATCCTATTGTTTAGATCTTAACAGTAAACCCTGAAAATTTTACTTTTTGTTTGACATATACAACAGAAAAGGATGCTCATATAGTTTACTTTACTTATAACTAAAATGATATAGAATTATTATCTGAGTAAATATTTTAAGGCAACTATTAAAATGCTGTCTTATCTAGTAATTCCAATTTCCTTTTTCTAATAAGCAAAGAGCGTGTAGATTTGGTCGATTTAAATAATAATACAGGCATTCAAGAAATTATAAATATAAATATTTAAAGTCAAGATGATCTCTAAGCGATTTCATATTTTACAAATTACCAAATAAGCAATAACTTGTTTCACATTGTATTTCTACAATAATAAAAACTTACATCCTTTTTTATTGATGTTAACTACATAAACCAATAAGTCTAATCAATTTCATATTTTATAAATGAGTATACTTAAATTATTAATTTGAAATTAACTCTGGATAATATTTTCATTATTACTGACTCCTTCATAATAGGCTTGCAGTTAAAAGACTCCATTAAGGCTACATGTTACTAATAGCTGAATGAAGGGACATTTGCATTTTTTTACTTATTGAGGAATATTATAGTTGTCTAAGACTCAGTTGATAATTAAATCGTAATTTCTACTTATTTAATTAATGACCCTTAGATATTTATTTCCTAAAAATTAACATAATAAATAGATGCATTGGTTATGCCTGTAAAACTGGATATATTGGTAGTTTCTCAGGTAAATTAAAAACTAATTCAATATGCTTTTTAAATCTAATTGATATAATTAGATGTCATAGAAAATTAAATGCCTATCTAATTTCATCAATATATTGACGAAATGGTACTCAAATTTCCAGAAGTAATGATTAAAGATAGGAGCTAAACATTTTTAGGTCCAAATTTAACATTATCTATTTTGTCGAACAATTCTGATTATCTTTTGGCAAGTGTTGAAGGAACTATGTTTGGAGAATATAACATATATACCGCAATTTATTCAATAGCATGTTCATTTTCAAGTTAGGAATAACTTTATTGTACATAATATAAGAATGATACAATAATTCTTACGATTGATAACGCAGCTATTTCGTTAGCAAAGTACCCTATTAGAGCTACAGAAAAGTTGGTGAAATGTTCTTGTATGAAAACTGTATCAAATTTGAATGTTCTTATGCAATTTGATTAATCTATAATTATACAATAGTTTAACTATTCACTACACCCAAAAGAATTGTTGACCATTCCGTTTTTAATTAAGGTTGTTGATGCTGCTATTTTAAAAGATGTGTTGTTTACAACTACTATAGATGGTATACTAACAGCCACAGATATTTCAGAATAATAAGTATTATTTACGATTCCAAATAACAATTTCAATGAGATTTATGTAAATTCAATTGATTTCCCTCATTTTTTATTTGTTAATAATGTAGTTGAACTAACAATTATAGCTTACAATGGAAAATAGTCTTATGAATTCATTAATTACATCCCATACCCAATTTAAAATTACACCAGTAATGCAATTGGTATTTTAAATAATGGAATCTACCTTGCCTTTAGTAATGACGATAAGAGTTTCATCTATTTCTATTAAAAAATAAATATATGGCTTTAAACGAATAATCAAAATTATTTTGATGTCTACATTGAACAATTTAAAATATAAAAAAATCCTAAAATCCTGAGTACATACACTACAAATAACTTCTACTTGATATTTTAGAAAGGCTAATATACCTAATTAGCTTAATTTTCTGGAACTGGAACATCCTATACAGCATTGAGGACTTCTAAACAAATAAGGGTACCTAATCTGCACTTCACCTAAATGAGCGCTATATTTTAGTAAGAAAGAAATTATGAAGTTCAAATAGTATATTTATTCACAAATTCAGCATAATCATATAATCATCCATATTTATCATATGATTTTATGTTAACAACTCGTTATAATGAAGCTGATTATATTGGACAATGTGATTTAAAATATAAGGCTCATAATTAAAATTTCACTTCATACTACCATCAGAAGGTTTCAATAATTTATGAAAACTATTTATTATTACCTAAAAATTCCAATAATAAGTAGGCTTACTTCATTTAAGATTAAGGGAATGTAAATATAAATCCCAGAACCCTTTTTTATGGAAACATTTAAAATTATAAAGTTGATTGTGATGTATGTAATTCTATTAAAATTACTTAACCAATCGATTTTAGTAATTCTTATTCTCTTAACATTTCTGTCGAAAATGTCTTGAATTAGGATGGTTTAATTTATTTAACAGATGATTAATACAGTTTATATCTATTTTATCCTGAAACCAACGAATTAACTATGATATACGATTTTTCATAACACGTCTAGATATATTGCTCAGCCCTTTTTATTGAGATGATAACTTCATTTCCCGTGCAAATTTGTAGTTAGAGTTCAATAATTACTATATATGCTTATAACACAACTTCAAATTAATTGATATCGCATATTTTGAATGAAGTGTGTTGCTATGCAGAGTCAAGTTATAAAAATGGCATCCTAACAATATTTAATTTTGGAAGCTTCCAAGGCTTCGATTTCTTTGCATTTTATTTTTGGATTTCGGAGAACAAAATTCATCTTAATTAAGCTTTCAAAGAGGCAGGAGTATGCCATTATTGCTTTGCAAACCCTCTTTACTTGAGCATGTCTGAAAACTTTACTACTCAACCTTGCTAAATATTTGGACTTATAACAACATAAAGTAATGGTTAAGGCGATAATGAAATTTTTCTATTAAAAAATTGCATCCCTTCATCAATAAGTGAAAATTTTGGGTTTGCGCCCAACGACACTACTCCATCTGGGAATATTTATTTTTAACAATCTACTTGGCGTTTAGTTGAATCAGATGCTGTGAGGTATTCATTTTACTATATTACTAATTAATTTGGATCCTCCTCACAGTAAATTTCTGACAACATACTTAAAGCAGAGTTTTTGGTAACATATTTCTACGTTGTTGAATTGTATTCTCTTTTATTTAATGAAGAGACTGGAACACTACTTAGTTTTGTCTTAGATCAAAGTTTCTTCTTAGATTATAACAAAACTGTATCAATATATTCAGTAAGATAGGGATCAAATGGATTATTAATGATCGAAAGCTTTTAAGAAGATGAAATATTTACTCCTTAAATTTACACGTATGATAAATAAAAATTAGAATTGAAATAAAATAACAAACAAATAAACCGAATGATAGGATTCGAAATTATAAATGCTAAACCTTCCAAAAAGTAATCTAAATTATCTGGCAATTATTATGCCTTTAAAATGAAAAATACTTCATAATTATATTATGTTTAAAATTATCTAACCCTCTCTATTGATTTAATTGGCATTTAAAATGCATCCATTGAAATCACAGGTTAGAACATATAAAATTCAGTCACACAATCTATATTTATTTAGAATCTAAATTATAATAATCATAATAATGATACAAATATAAATAATAATACAAATGATACACCTGATACACCTGATGATCAAAATTCAACAAACTCAGACAAGGACAAAACTTCGCAACATATAACAATAATTATACTTTATTGCTTTATGATTGTTTTTTTATTTATTGTTTTACTTGCGCCTAGATGTTGCTTTAAATTAAATAGAGTCTAAAAGAACACATCTTTTAATTTTGAACTAACCCAAAAGTGAATTTTGTATTAAATATAATTATGTTACAAAAATAATGAGATTTATAACATATTTTTAAGTTTGCAAATCAAAGTGATCAATATTATTAAAATCTTTAAAATTAAGGTTTGTGTCTTCTAACCTTACAAAAAATTTGAAAACAACGATAATTCTCAAATCAAAAAATTGATGAAATTTTTCTGAAAATTTCTTTAAAAATTTTTTTTCAGTCTTTCTTTGTTGTATCACATTTCCGCAAAAAAAAATTACCAATTTAATTTGTAGTAATAATCTATAAAGCCATTTTGATCTATATTTTAATATAAATAAATTATTTATTTAATTACAGGTTTTTAAAGATTTCTGCACTTAGAATTGTTTTAAAGATCAAAAATATTAGTGTGCTCTAGAAGCCAAGATAAGCTATATTCAGTTTTGGAATATTAATCAAAGTCAAATGTCAAAGTAATAGGTATTTTACATTATATATTAAATTTCATTCTGTTGTAGTAATTAACAAGGATGTCTGATTACCCTTGAAAAATTATAAGCTAACTTCTAGAAAAATTCAGAAACTTCAAGTATAAATGCTATGAGAATTAAAACTTTTAAGAAAGATTTATTAATAATCAAACAAAAAACGCTGGAATATTATTTTAAACTTTTTTATACAATTTACAATCGAGTGCTGTTTTATCAGAATAATTAAATGAATCTTTTATTAAAATACAAAATTCAGAATAATTTTGAAATAAAGAATAAGTTTATTGTATTAAATCACATGCTTAGAACTTTTCCTATTTGATGATTTCAAAAATTATTAATTTAACAAAAAATTAATGAATATTTTGACAGTAAATTTCTATGAGGGAATTCCATATCCATATCCATTAAGTTGAATAATAATTTCTTGAATTATTATATTCTTTTTTGTATTAGACTTTCAAAAAATTAATTAAAAGATATTTATAACAAAAAATCAACAAAAAAAGGATTAAAATATTAAAACTTATCAATATTTCTTCTTTGGTACAACATTTGATATCGAATGCAGTAAAATTCAGAAATAAATCAAGTAAATGAAAGCCTCGAAAATTTAATCAAGGTATTAAATTGATGGTATAATAACTCAAAGTGGCTGTATCAATATAAATTCTAAGGATGGAACTATAAAATGTTATTAAAAATGTCTAGACAGATAAAGAGGGATATTAGTGAATTAATGCTTCTCGTATTGGAAATAGAAGCTAAGATCAATTAAATGAAGAATCATTCAAAAATCTATGTACTTTTTTGAAGGTAATTTAGGTATAAAAAAGAAAATAGTTTCAGTAACAAAGAACTTCAAATCTAGATTCATGTTATATTTTAATGAAAGTTAAAAAGTGATAACTTACTGACCTTGAAGGTTGAAGGTTTGTAGGTAATTGATATTAAAGCTAAAGGAATTATTTTAACAGGAAAGTTCTCAAACGAATTTGAATTATAAAATTACTCTATATGTTATTTGACTTTAGAATGAGTAAGTCATATATTGGAAAATTAGTATGGATAAGAAATATTTAAGATTAAATATATTTTAGGTCAATCCTATACCAATTTGCCAGAATCTAAATTAAATAGCATAAATTAATTCTAATAATAAAATATTAATACAAATATTAAATCTTAAAAATATATCTTCAAATTTAGTAGCATTTTTAGTTATTTGAAAATTAGAGAGAAGTTGATATTTAATATTTTCATTGTTCCTATTTTTTCAAATATATTATAGATATATATAAGGTGAAGATGAACCTGAATGCCATAGAATAGAACATAAAAGGAAGTATAATAAAACTCTAAATCAAGATAATCATTGTTTAGTTATCATCTATATTAACAATATTTATTAATATTTTTTTTGAATGGTTATCTGTATTTTCACAATAAAGTTTGACATCAATACTTAGAAATTAGATAATTAAAGAGAATAATAAAAATTTCCTTAAAATATGTGCTTAATCATGAGATTATATCTTTATATATCCAAAATAGCAAATTTATTTATATATGCTAATTTTTCTACAACTTATAATCATAAAGGCTTGTTAATAATATCATGATGAATATAATATATACCCTATTCAAGGGGAGACAATAGAAATGCCTTTGGAAGTATTTTTTAGAAATCAAGACTTAAAATTTAACTGCCCTAATTGCCCTGAAAATGTGAGTGTCTCAAATGCAATTAGTTAAACAGGAGAGAATAAAAACAGTATAAATTCATAATATTTTAGATTACACATTTGTTTCTGTTTCATTTTTTAATGGTGAAATTGCAGCTTTAACTACAAATCACACATTAAATATTTATACTAAATATATGAATACCATTGAATTGGAGAAGGTAATAAGTATTAGTTAGGAATTAACATGCTTTAATGTCATTTACACATTGGAAAATAAGATCCTTTTGGATTGTTATTTAGAAGAACAATTGATTCTTTATTATCTTGAAACATATGATTTGATATAAATATATACGTCCCACAGTTTGATTCCTAAAAGTACAAAAGTAGTATCTTTTGCCAATTAAACCAAAATTTATACAATATATGGATAATTTTATAAAGGTTAAGGAGTCTTGACAATTTTTGAGGAAAGAAAAAATAATATATTTTCCAATATAACTTAATTAAATGGCAACATATTAAACTTTATGGCATCATTAAGGGGCTTCACAAAAAATTAATTATTTGTATAATTTGGTAATATAATTTCGGTGTACATTTTGTCACCTTAAGAGCAATTAATGAAGATATATTTTTCCCCCTACCATAGTTCAATTCTAAGTGTGGCTTATTATTATTCTATTGATACTTATTACCAATTTGATAGATTTGTTATGATAACAAAAAAGGATGAAACAATAAGTCTCTAAGAAATATTATATGGCAATAATTTCCTGTAGAAATTTGATTTCAAAGTTCCTAAGATCAATATTACTTAAGAAATTTAACTTTTTGCAAATAGTTAATTTATTATTATCTACAATAACAACATATTAACCATCCTAAAAAATTAAAGAGAAAACCTTACTACCTTAGCCTAACATAAAATTTTAACAAAATCTTAAAACCCTATTGTTTATTTTAATTCAATAAGTTCGGAACTTTATATTTTTGGAAAAACCATCCAAATATATTAACTTTCTTTTCCAAATTTAAGTTTCTAGTCAAATCTTGGGTATGGCAAATTTATGATTTAAGCCCAAAAAATATTGAATTCTAATATACTATCGAAATGTTAGATTTAAATCTATTTTAATTAAATTACTTATTAGGATAGAAATATTTATTCAGTTTATCTTAATAAACAATCAGCCTATTACAATTTTTTATACTACACATTTCATTACCCAATTTTGGCTGTCTCAGGACCACTCATATAGCCAATAAGTCATGTGAGTAACGAATAATTGGGCAATTTTTTTGATGATACCTTGCAATTAATCAGATCAGACCTAGAATAAGATTATCAAATGATAAAAATCTTTGCCGTCGATTTAATAGAAGGATGTAAATCAAATCCCGTAGGTTGCTTTTTTGTAGTGGCAGTATCAAACTTAACCATTGACTTTTATTAACAAGAGATAAAATTGACTTCTTAAACCATAAATTTAGATGACTATAGAGTTAATAATAGTTAATTAGAGATTAACTACTATGCAGATAGTGGGCTGTTTTTTTATTAAGTTGGATTAGGGATAAATTCAACATATATCTAAATATATTGTTTTTTGAATACAGTTACAAAAATGGTTATTAGCGAAAATATTGTTCTCTAAATAGACCCGTATAAGTAATTTCTACTTCTCTACAATGCAATAGTGCTAATATTGGATTCAAATTAATTAGCAATTTGCACATTTGACAATAAGTAAATAATTTTACTCAATTCAACAATCTTAACAAATTTATTTGGAAGAACAATATCATTAAATCCGATTAACATATTTATGGATTAATAATATCAATCAAAAGTATTATACGTTAACAATAATGATAGCTTTATAATCGGAACCATAACGGATGAATTTATTTTTGAATTATTTTCTCTAAAGGCAGTAAATATTCAAATAATAAATCTGTCAGTCATTAAATATTTCTTAGTATTATCCTATTTTTGTGAAGATCTGTAAAATTTTTGCTTCTAAGTGTGGAATGTGAAGGATTTTTATCACCCTAAATTTCATAAAAATCTAACATCCATTTAAATTAGCTAGCGATATTAATTCTACTCAGATAATCTATTTTTTTATGTTTAAACAGATAATATTATTAATGTTTATAATCCTGAATAATCTGAGCACTCAAGCTTATTTAAGTAAATTATGTTTGATGGTTAATATTTTAGCAGTTTGGCATACCAAAATATTGCATTTCTCAGCTTCAATCAATCCTTATTTTCCTTAACAACAATATTAATATAGTCATTCTCCACCTAGAATGTTTAAAATAAATATTTTTCTGATCTAACCTTTAATTTCACTATATCTTCCTAACTAAATCCTAAATCATAAATTAACTCATCGAATAATTCTTTAATAATCATCAACAATTATATTGATATTAGTTTATAGAGTGAGAGTATTGCCGTTGATCACAATCAATACTCTTTAGAAATAAATAGAGATGATTTACTAGCATAGGGATAAATTGAATATTTTTAAGTTGAAAATAATGATAGCATAATTTTGACTAATATCATCGATAATCAGATATTAGATGTATACACAGATTAATTTCATTTAAGCACTTTATTACGGAATCAGTTTATACTTTTAAATAATTAGAATTTATTAATTTATCACTTTAATCTATCTTACTCTTTTGGTCCATATAAGATTTGTGTTGCTACTACTACATATAAAGATATCATTTATATACTTTGTCAAAAGGAAGATTTATATAAAGTCATAAGTCTAAAAGTGTTAAATGAATCTAATTTAGAAGAAAATTTAGTAATAGATTCTATAAAATTTAATTATACAAGCAACACTTGGATGAGAATTTAAGATGACTTGCTTTATATTTGGAATAGAAATAAAACTAAATTGTATAATCTTAATCAAAATTAGAATTAAAGTGAAACTCAAATCTGTGAATCTACATAAAATAGTTTCTAAGCCGTTACTTTGCAAAAATAATAAGATAAATAATTAATAGCTTATTTCTATTTCAAAACATATTCTCAATATTAATTGACTTATAAAATAGTGTAGATCATTAATAATTATATTATTCTGTAGGGGGAAGAAAATAACATCCAATTAGATCTGTAGCCTTATTAATTAATTTAATTTGATAGCATACTTGTTCTAGATTTTAAATTTAAAGAAATATTTCTTATGATATCTAATTAAGGTTTTAATTGTATCATTTCAATTCTGTGGATACCTAACAGTCTAGATATTCTAGAAAGCACGATGGTATTTTAAGATATTATCTAAACTTCACCTCCTTAACCAAGAACGTAGTTTAATTTAACATAACAACCTTAAAATAGCTCTGATTTATTACTCTTTATGTATTCAAATACCTAAAATTTATCAAACAAAAGCTATTTAATAACTTTGTACAATATTTCTGGATTTAAAAATGTTCATAAGTAAATTCCTCTACTTTATGAAGGTGGATATAATTTTACTTTAAATATGGTTAATATCTCGTCAACTTCCTTCTAAACTTCAAATAACTAATAGGGAAAAATTTTAATTCTATTTGATAATTAAACAACTCTGCATTTAGATGTTAATTTGTTTTCTTTAATAGTTGTTTTACCTCCAAATTTAAAAAAATAAAATCTCACCTTATAATTAAAGGCTCTAAATTATAATTAATCAGCTGAAGCCACGATTTTAATTTTCTTAAAAGAAGAAAACATTTCGAAAGGATCCTTCTACGCTTTAGCTTCCATAATACTAATTACTATCATCACTGCTTTTATGATTTATTATGATAAGACAAGGAAATATAAAGAGGAATTAGAGCTAGATTACTTAGAGATGGAACTTTGATTTAATAAGAATTTCAGTTATTATTTAATTATTTATAATTCTTATAGATAAATATACTAATTATTTCAAATCTTGATAATTAAATAATGTCATTAACTTATTATTTATGGTTTTTCATCTTATATCTTGAAATAATTGACAATATTTTACACTAGTTTACATATGCAGCTTGCCAGACGAGAGAATTTTAGTACTAGATAAAATATTAGTTGTTAATTTTATGTAAAATTATAAAACAAACTCATATAAAATTTCTTAAGTTCAGATAATAATATAAAATAACTTAATATATGCAATCAATAAAGTAGTAATTAAAACAATTTTATACAATGTCTAATATTTTTGTGGTTTTATTAACTATTTTAAGTTAATTTAGAAGAATCTTTTTTTTTCTTAAACAGAGAACACAAAGGATTATAGAATTCAATTCCAGTCAGTGAAAATCTAATACAACCTCAGATATTGAGATAGTTTTGAAATTATAATTTAGTTAATTAAGAGAATTTAAATGTAGTTTCTGAGTGGATTAAAGAAAATTGTATTGAAAACAGTGGAAGCTTATTTTATTTTTATTTTTTGAAAGATAAATAATAGTTTCAATAATTCTATCTGAATTTTTGATTTTAGACTTTATTCATCATTATCTATTAAATTCGATTTTAAAATTGAGCGGGCTGTTTTTATTATAATTATTTTCCGTTAACAGTGAAAATTGAGTTGATTCCACCCTGTAGATAATTGTTAGTAACCATTTAATACATTTACTTTTAACCAAATGTCTTGTAAGTGGTCATCAAAGATGCTTGTTTGGCTTGATCAAGATCTTAAATTATTCCAGAGCATAAAGATCTCATAAGTTGATTTTATTATATTTGTATCATAATATGATTTATACGAGACTAAGCATCTTCGAATTTGTTCAGTTCACATGCTTTTCTAGCTTCATCAATTGCCTCCGTTCCTTTAACTCTATAATATTAAGTCTAAACTTCAGGATCTTCATCAATGGAAATGCCTTCTTAATCTGGGTTGATAAATGTTAGGGAAAGAAAGGCTATTTTTTCAACAATTTCTCCATTTATTGGATTTTTTAATTTCATTTTAGCCTCAAGAATTTAGATTTTTTTATTATTGATATTCTTCTGAATAAATTGGGGAATTTTAATTTCAAATACAAAATCCTTTCTTGTTCCTGAAATCAATTACGGAAATTTAATCTCATAGGATTGATTATTTTCTCTCCACATATTACCAAAGGTCTTTGATATGCTTATATCTTTATATTGTTAATCTGGATTGGATGTGATCTATATTTGTACTTCTTCTCCAATTACGGAGATCAGACCTCCTAAAGCATCAACGAAAAACTCATCCAACAATGTAATATCTTAAACAAAATAAAAGCTTCCATTTTTTAAGTTACAAATAGTTGTCATTAACTATGCATCATGAGTATCGCCAAATCCAAAGGTATGCAAAGTAAAAGGATCCGATGCAATACCAATTTATTATTCCACTTCAATTGCTCCTTAAGGATCATGGCCATCAGATAATAGGAAAATTGAACTCACATTATTCCTATACCTCCTCTTGTTTAATTATTGAAATGCTAGATTTGTACCTTCTGATATTCTTGTTCCTCCTCTGGATGTGATTTAATTAATAACTTCTTTAAAGTATTCTTTATTTTCTTCAGTTACGCATTTTAATGAAGTCAACTATTCTGCTCTTTAATGAAATAAGATTAATTGAAGTCTATCTTGATCTCCTAAAAAGTCAAGCAAAACTATTAAAGTTTATTATACCATCTTTATTTTTCCTCTTGCCATACTTCCACTTCGATCTATAACGCATATCTATTAATAATGAAATATAAATACCAAATCTACTCCTACTCTCCTTTCAGTTTCTACGGAATCTATATCTTGAGTCTTAATACTGATCATAGCAGGTAATTATTATGATTCTTCAGATTTGAATTTGCAAACTTTTTATAGGGATTTAATGTCGAAAGATACTTTCTATGACAAATCGATATTAGATTGATTTCTATTGAATTAGTTTTCTTTCGGTGCGATAAACTCATCGTCATCGAAAGTTGTTTCCCTTTATACTTATGTGCTCTGTTTTTCTTCATTCCTTCTTCTAAACTCAGTGTATTTAAAATTACTCTAAAGTGGTCGAGAAATAAATTATTTAAAACCTAGTGAAGGCTAATTAAATAACTCTATATTTTGAAGATTAAATTGATCCAATTAGATATTGTTATTTGTATTTCTGAAAAATTCGTTCACTTAATTTTTGCGAGATTATTAAATCAATTAATAGGGTAGAACTTGAACATTTTATTATTAAGGAGAATAGTATTGATTCCTAATTTACTCAATAATTTGATTACTCTTACTGTTATTATTCTTGTCCTTTCTTGCTGAGGAGGTTGATAATTATGTTTATTTTATTACTCGATGACCTATTTAATTATGATTCATTTTTTGTTGATTACTATAATGATAAGGGTTTGTTTTAAATTAATTTGAATGTAAGTTGATGTCTATATTATTCGGACGAATCGAATGTGTAGGCTATTTTAAGGTTCTTAAAAATTGAACATTTAAAGATTTGTCCTCATCATAAAATAAATTTTATTGTTAAATTTGTTGTTTTTACATCTGAAGTTGCTTTAGGGGTCTTTAATTTAATTGAATCTGCTTTGATTTCATAGAGATTGAATAAATATATTTCTAAATGATTTGATTTTTAATTTGCTTATAAATATTTGATTTGATAAATTCGGAAGCATTAACTTACTATATAATTTTCTGTTCAAACTAATATACATATACAATATTTAACCGCATTTGAAAAAAAAAGATAATAATCAAATTGAATTTGCAATCTTGTTAAATGATTGGTTGTTTTAATTTATAATAAATTAATACCTACTTTTTGTATAATTCTTTGAAAGAAAAATTAAATTGTGATTTATTACAATTTTCTATAGAAAGGATTTCTTTTTTTATGTTGTATCAAATGGAATCTTGCAAGGATCTTTTTGAAAATTCATTTTTCACATTTTGTAATTGCTTATTATCATTAAAACATCAAGATAGGATTATTCTGATAAATCCTAAAACTAAAATGAATTTTAAATTTTTTGATGTCACCCAACATGTAATCATGGGAAGATGATTTTCAACGTAATTCTCTATTTTTGTTTGTATAATTGAAGAAGAGTAGAGAGACGTTTACAATATTAAAGAGAGATCGAGAATAGGAAGATTTGATAATGGGAATAACTCTAAGGATCAGAGAAGATAGAGATTTTAGGATATGGAAACAAATTGTTGATAACCTATCAATTCTGAGTAAGGAGATTCATTAAAAAAAGTATAAACGAGTATAAAAGTTTTGCTGGAAACGTTTAATTCCTGCCTAATAGATTTTGATATAAATATAAAACTAAGGGAAAAGATAGATGGATACACAAATTAAATAGAATCGTAATGATGATAGGACATCATAGAGACAAAAAAATTATACATCAATATTAAGAATAATAATATTTATCGATTCAAAAGATATCATAAATGATCAAACATTGGGGGATTTGAATATGATGAAAATAGTGATCTTATTCTGACTATAAACCTGCACAAATTTGAACAAGCGTGAAATCGGGAGAATCACTAATTATCCAATTCTTTATCAGGAGTTAAAGAAAACTTTTTTAAATGCTAGGAACAAGAAATAATTACTAATTTAGCAAAAGTATGAAGATACATTAGAGAAAAGTTTATGAATTAATTTATGATTTAGAATATAAATGGTTGCAAAAGGACAAATTAGTGTATTACAATGATAAGAATAATACCATTTATCAAGAATACATCAAAGTAAAGATCCCTAGTGAGCTTAAGAATTTTTATGGCGTTTGGTTTTGTAGAAAATTTTCGAATCGACATTTTGGAATTGGGCTTTAGGAAGATGTTTATATGGATATTGCAAAATTAGGTAAAGTATAGTTTTTTTTGAAGAATATAATGAAAAAATAATAAAAAGATTTAAGGCAAAATGGCATATTTTTAAGAAACATATCTATTAAGGATCATTTATTTGATAAAGCAGAGGAGGCAAGATGGATAAAATAGAAAATAGGTGAGAGACACAAGAAGATAACAAATTAACATAAAAATACCAGAGATAATAATGATAGAATAATAAGGATTAAAATTAAATGTATAGAAACCAGATAAAATATGAAAATCTATTTTTAAAAGTACCGATAATAGAGTATTTTGAAGAAATGAAAATCAATCAAAAAAATAGGTAATAATTTAAAAAAACATTAAGTTATTGGGAGATCTTATCAAATTGTAATGAAGGAACTTATCAAAATTTTAGTAGATTAAATATAGTTATCACGCATTTGATTTAAATATATTTATTACTGGCCTACTTGTCTCCTAAACAATATTCTGAAGTAATATTCATCAGAGGCATGATCAGAATAATAAGATAATAGAAATAGGATTGGTTTTATTTTTGACATTAAATTATTTAAATTAATTAAATTTTTCTTAGGTTATAAAATAATACAGATAATCATTGAGATTACATGAATCTTTTTGGTTTTCTATCATAGGCTAGTCAATTATTTGAAATTACATTTTAAAATGTCCTAATTCTCGGTCACTTTTTTTTATATAAACCATTTAGTTGAATGCAATAAGTTGATAATTGTAATCTTTTCTCAAAGTTCCCAATTTTAAATAACTAACAAAGATTGCATAATAAAATATATTGTTTATTAATTTACAAATTTTTAAAATTCTATATTTCTTGTATTCATTCAGTAGTAAAGTAAAACTGTTGCAAACCAATAGGCTCTTAAGAATGTTCAAAGGGAAACACCACTTTAATTAAAAGTAAATAATGATCTGTAAAGTTAATTGAAAAGCGAATATCAATTTTTATTGAATTATTAAACGTACAATAGCTTTGACTAATAATATAAATGTTACTTTGTAAAAATGAAAAAGATTTAGTCAAAGAGTTATCCAAATTTTCAAACTGTGAAGGCAAGCAAATGTGTTAAGTCCAATTTGCTTTTGTATTTTTAAAGTAAATGTATAATAATTTACAATTAAGAGCAAAAATAAAAAGATAAAAATTCCACTAAGCATAGTCTATGAGCACTTTCAGCAGTATACACTGAGAAATTTAGTTAAAGCTATAATCTTTTAATTGAAACCACCCATCAACATACAACTGTAATTTATTCCAATTTAGAAATCGTTTCAACATGCTATTCTTTGTTGTAATTTCTAATATTTTGTTATAAGGATATATTATTTTAAATATAAGTTTGTTATTGGTAGTATTTATTTAGAGATTTAATTCAAGCTGATTCTTAACAAAAAAGCACTTTTATCTCCTTTGATTAATAATCAAACAAAGTCATTACTTTAATTTGCACTAGTTTTCAAAACAAAGGAATGTGCATTCCTAAAATAAAATTCATAATAGTTTTGGCTTTATAATATCACCATTCCATCTGTTAGTAGTATTATATCAATACTATTATTCCAAATTGCAAAATGTAATTTGCTTGTATTTTGATTTCTAAAGGATTCAATTATCAAAATTCAAATTAGATTAACTTTTAATTTTCGATATCAAACCTTTTTATTTGATGATCTTCATTCACCAAATAAAAACCTATCTGAATTCTAAAATTTATAAAAATTCATAGTTAACTTTAAATAAGAATAAATAAAGATAATGTCGTAATTTAAATAAAAATAAATAGTCCAAACAATTCTTATAACACTTATTATACTTAGTTTACAAAATTATGAATATCTTGTAGTTTTTGATTCCCATTTTTGATATTCTCATTCTCCATAGTTTTAAGTATTTTAGGTTTATTCATTATCAAATTTAAACTGCGGTTGAGACTAGAAGTAGAATTTTATACACTATCTATTTCAAACAAACTGGATTGCATATTTTGAATATACCCCATCACATTAAAGAAAGTTTAAGTCTAAAGTATTGCTATTGCTAAATACCCTCAAATATATTATCGTCTCTAGATCTCAGACTCATCCCTCAAGTATACTTAACATGTTCTACAATGTGAAGATTCAGTATATTTTAAATTTAATGCTTGTATTTTCCACACAACTACCTATTTAATTTGAATAGTCTATTAGTTCTAAAATGATCAGTTCACAATAGCCAATTTATTGTTTATTGTTAATAATTGATATTAACTTTTTATCTCCAATAGGAAAGAATATCGAAAATAAATATACTTATTAAATCTATTAGGTAAAATAATTGTATCTCAATGAAAATTACCTTTTCTGAATTCATTTTATTCTTTCTAGTTCCTTATGAATTTAATCTTATTCAAGCCTTTTTGTATTTCTGAAATATGCCTACTATTTTGGATTCAAAAGAATAAAAATTTTTTTTTAAAAAACACTTATATTACAAATACTTTTTGGTGATGGAAAAAGTTTTTTTCTAGCGCTTCAATATTTTACTTTATATCCCTAATACCAATACAATCCATTTCTAATTTATTCCTTTCATATCATTAAATCTAAATTTATTTTAGATAGTTAATTTTGAATTATCTTTAAAGTCCCTTTGTTATAAGTATAAAGATTTGATAATATCTCTCTATCATCCTATCATTTTATTATTCACAACTCTTAAAAACATCTTTAATATTTAGGTCTATTTTACCTTATCAAATTCATCATTTCAAAAGTAACTCCATTTTAATACCTTTTTTGCCTTTTCAAGAATGGAAAACATTATTAAATATCTTGTTAATTATTGTTCAGAAAATTGTAAATGAAACCAGATGACTATTTAAAAATCAAATTTTTACATTTTAATTGTGTTAATGCTTAAATTCAATAATATATATTTCTATTTATAATGCTAAGTATTAAGTTTTACTTTCACATAATTTTCTCATTAGCTTAGTTTGTCATGTATATTCAAATATATTTAATTTTTTAATTTATTTAAGAAGGACAATTAGGCGAAGTGCCAAAGTCACTAATTCATTCTTTGTTTATTCTGAAATAAAATTAAAAATTATGTTCATAAGAATCAAAAAATAATATAAAGAAATTATATTCTTAAAATAAATTGGAATTTATGAATTTAAAATTATTCAATCAAATTACAATGTGCCTTGATATTTTGAATTCTGCCTAATTAAATGATCTCTTCATTTTAAACCAAAGTCCAATTTTTCTTCCCTTTTTATATTCGCCAACATAGATAACTTATTTTCCTATCCAGAATCTATTACTTATTTCAACCCATTTTCCAATTTTAATGCAATCACCAATTTCTGTAAATGAACCTCCACCACTTATATTCATAATAAACTTGTTTACATTTTTTCAATTTTATAATCGCCTTACTACTTTTTAAAGTTAATATCCCAATATCCGACCTTGTAACCTTTAACATACACACCTTAATAAGTTATTTATTTTGATTCGCTAAATTCATCATCCAACTCTATCCACTACCCAATTTTCATATTGTCAACCCCTTCTTTAAAAAGTCCACCACCACTTGATGAGATATGCCACTATATTACATTTTTTCGTTTTACTATTCCTATTAATACCAAGTGTCCCATCTACCATTCTTTACCCCTGCTTTGTATTAGCCAGCGTAAGTTACTTATTTTCTATCATAAAATCCTTCATCCAATTCGATCCATTTTCCAAGCTTTATGGCACTGCCTATTATATCGTACGATCCACCACCTCTAAAAAAAAATATAATTAAACTTTTACATCAACTTAAATTCGTTCGAATTATAGTGCTTATACCAAATATCCCACTTTCCAACTTTTTTACCATCTAAATACTCACCTTTAAAAAGAACTTTTCTTTATTAAACAAATAAATCATCCAATTCTATCCAGTTCCCTATTTTTTGGCAATCTTTTTTATTATATATTCCTCCACCTCTTTTAAATAAATAAGAAATAGTAAACCAGAATTTTACATCAATTTATATTAATCTTAATCAAAACACCAATACAAAATATCCCATAAACCGACTTTTTTACCATGAAAATATTCACCATTGAACACCACTTATTGTGAATCAGAAAATTCATCACACAATATAATCCACTTTCCAATCTTCATGTGTTCTTCTCGGCTATCATATGATCCCCCACCACTATTTAATAAGTTAAACACTTTTCTTACATTTATTTATAGTGATTGCCACTATGATGCTTGTGCCAAATATCCCACCTACCGACCTTTTTATCATTAATATATTGGCCGGTATATGTTACTAATTTTTAACCCATAAATTCATTATCCAACTCAATCCATTTACCAACCTTATTGCCAGCACATCTATCATCGTAAAACCCACCTCCACTTAAAAAAGAATCTTATAATAAACTTACATTAATAAACTATTTTCATAATCCTTGTACCAAGTATCCCATTTACCAACTTTCTTACCAATTTGATATTGCCCAGAATAAGTTACCTACGAATTCCACTTATACATCCTATCCAAATCTATCCATTTTCCAAACTTATCGCCCTTACCATTTTGATCATATAGACCACCACCACTAAGGAAGTTAACAAATGGATTACATTAATTTATGTCCTCTAAAGTGAAATTAATAATCCCAAAGACCTACTTTTTTTCCATTTTTATATTCTCCATTTTATATGACTTAAGAATCGCAATTAAATCCTTCGCTGATTTCTGTCCACTTACCAAATTTTATACTATTCTCTTATTCATATGATCCACCTCCACTAAAATTAGGGACCATATAAATGATTTTTACATCTGATTAAACTACTTTTCATTAATGTGCCTAAAATTCACACTCCATCTTCCCACTTTTTTACCAATTAAATATTCACCCTAATAAGTAACTTGCTTTTTATTATTAAATTCATCATCCAGTTCAATCCAATTTCCAATTTTGGTGCCATCTCCTTCCTAAATATATAATCCCCCACCACTATAAGTTTTAATAAGTTTTAGTATCAAATAATTTACATCTATTTAAACTCATATTGATTGGATTGCCGAAACAAAATATTCCATTTCCCAATTTTTTTTCCATCTAAATATTCTCCAATATAGATTATTTAAGATGACAACTCAAATCCATCACATATTTCTGTCCATGTACCATTTTTTATACCTAATTTACAGTATTAACCTCCACCGCTATTAATTTATTATTATGTTCTACATATCATTCTATTAATATATGTATTTCCAATAACCTTTTCTATAATCATTTTCGTATACTCCAATTTCGAGTACTTCTGCATTCCTTTGATATTAATATTTACATTACTTTCTGTAATTTTTTGTTATCTCTCTCCATAAGCCTTATTTTTTTCCTTCTTACGAATACTCTCCTCCAATATCTTTCAATTTTGTTCCTTTCCATAAAATTGTCCATCTTCCAATCTTTTAGTTATTAGTTCCATAATTTCCCATCCATTCTAAAAATTTTATCTATTCTATATTATTTAATAATTGAGGTTTTTATGAGATTTCAATAACTTTCTCCCTTTTATTTGTTGTATATTTTTACTTTCTTAAAATGGATCCATCATAAATATATAAGATTTCTCCCTCCTAGGTGAACTTAAGTTAAATTATAATGTTATTATATCTGTTATTACTATGATTGAAATTAACTACTTGATGATCTACGATTCCTTATTCCCATTTGAATGATCCTTCTGCTACTTTTGAGAGGATAATTTACCGTTTATCTAATTTTCGTTTGAATATTGAATTAAGTTTGGCAATTGCATTAATAATGAATTTTAATAATAGAAAACTCGAATAAATGAATTTAAATTTTCTTAAATTAATAATTAATACGTGGCATTCATTCTCTTTATTAAAGTCCAAACTGATTTTTTTTGATAATTAATTAAAATAATTTATGGTATAATTGTAATTTTTTTTCAACTAATCACTTTCCTTTTAAAGAGTTTCAAATATCGATTTATGATATTTATATGCCATATATATTGGCTCCTATACACTATTCTTTCTTAACCCTCAGGATTAAGTTAAATTTATTGAAATTAAGTTAAGCTTGCTGAATGGAATGACAATCAGATACTTTAAGATGGTATAGGATAAAAGTGAAATCAAAGCTCTGGTTAATATCTACAATGAACTGCTTGATCATTACATCAAGGGTGGACCTTGCGATTAGAAGAGGCCGTCCACAATGACATATTATTCAACATCAAAATTATTATTATTATTATGATATTTATACTATAATTATTCAATCAATTAAATAAAATCTATATTGTATCAAGAAACTAGATCTCCAATAAATACCATTATATTGATATAACTCCATTAAAAATACTTTCAGATTCAATTATGTTCCCTTACTGTTTATCTATTTGTGATCTTGAATTAATTAAATTGTAGATGATTTTTTTTCACAGAACAAATTTAAGTGTTACTTTTCGTTAAATCTGCGTTTATTCCACGAATTGTCCCCACAATATCATTCCTTATATTTTAGCCCACACATTGAATAAATTACATGATTTTCTTTCCTAATAAAATTAATTATTCGATAAGGTACATATGTACACGCAAAAAGGTTTAAAAAATAACTTAAATAAATATGAAGAAATCAAGTAAATTATTGAAATAAGAAATCAAGTCATTCTTTATTATACAATTTAACAATATTTTTAAAGGTGGAGGAGATTAAAAATTTGAGATAATTATTACTGAATATATTAAAAGGATAATAAAAGTTTAAATTTAAGAATTAACTGATTGAAACTTGGTAAAGCTAATTATTTTTTCAATGGAATCATTCAATTCAATTTTCTTCACCTTGACAATTATGCATTAATCATTGTTTGAATCATTAATACTTTATAAGTTATTTAACATTTGAAATTAAGAACAATTTCAAAGTGGACTTAAAATTACATGAAATTGATAAACTATGCGAAACTTTCATATTAAAAGAGGAGTACATATGAAAGATGATTCGAAACCAAACGAAATGTAATTTGAAATTTGAATTACTAAGATGATATTTAGATTTAAGTATTATTAAAATATCAGCTGAAAGCATTGTTAGTGTAAAGCGAATGAACATAGAAATTTTGGCTCAGTCTCATATAGAAATTATAAGATAATACTCATATTTTAGCTCCATAATTATAAAATGCAAATTAACCAATTCTCAAAATTCCTATTTTCGGAGAGAAAGAACATCTTAATAGTTTGGNCTATAATTATTCAATCAATTAAATAAAATCTATATTGTATCAAGAAACTAGATCTCCAATAAATACCATTATATTGATATAACTCCATTAAAAATACTTTCAGATTCAATTATGTTCCCTTACTGTTTATCTATTTGTGATCTTGAATTAATTAAATTGTAGATGATTTTTTTTCACAGAACAAATTTAAGTGTTACTTTTCGTTAAATCTGCGTTTATTCCACGAATTGTCCCCACAATATCATTCCTTATATTTTAGCCCACACATTGAATAAATTACATGATTTTCTTTCCTAATAAAATTAATTATTCGATAAGGTACATATGTACACGCAAAAAGGTTTAAAAAATAACTTAAATAAATATGAAGAAATCAAGTAAATTATTGAAATAAGAAATCAAGTCATTCTTTATTATACAATTTAACAATATTTTTAAAGGTGGAGGAGATTAAAAATTTGAGATAATTATTACTGAATATATTAAAAGGATAATAAAAGTTTAAATTTAAGAATTAACTGATTGAAACTTGGTAAAGCTAATTATTTTTTCAATGGAATCATTCAATTCAATTTTCTTCACCTTGACAATTATGCATTAATCATTGTTTGAATCATTAATACTTTATAAGTTATTTAACATTTGAAATTAAGAACAATTTCAAAGTGGACTTAAAATTACATGAAATTGATAAACTATGCGAAACTTTCATATTAAAAGAGGAGTACATATGAAAGATGATTCGAAACCAAACGAAATGTAATTTGAAATTTGAATTACTAAGATGATATTTAGATTTAAGTATTATTAAAATATCAGCTGAAAGCATTGTTAGTGTAAAGCGAATGAACATAGAAATTTTGGCTCAGTCTCATATAGAAATTATAAGATAATACTCATATTTTAGCTCCATAATTATAAAATGCAAATTAACCAATTCTCAAAATTCCTATTTTCGGAGAGAAAGAACATCTTAATAGTTTGGATTTATATACTTTGAAACAGAACCATTTGTCCTTATAAAATAAATATATATCAAGGCATGGATGAAACTATTTACTAAAGAATAATACAAGTATCCATTTCATAAATGTTGCAAACAAAGGAATTAAATTTTTCAATGGCAAGAAAATCAAATTTGAAAATTTTTTTTCGAATAACTAGGATTGCTAAATAATTAAAAAATTAAATTTGATGAAAATTTTAATTAGAACTCGAAAATACATAGTAAATTTCTGGTCGTTTATTATTTATTGTACATCTATAAATTTATTGCTTTTCTAATTATCACTTAAATCCCATCAATTTTGCATCTATAACTGAAAAATTTTCTCACTTTAAGGCTAATGTAGCTCTCAAACCTTCTAAACTTGTTGTTATAACGGCCACATTGGCCAGAGTAAAAAATTACAAATAGCAGTTTCCTTTTTAATTTACATAATTTTGAGTAAACATATATACTTAGTTATGAAAAAGTTATTTTTTCCATAATTCTTGTAAAACATATCACTTATGTTAATTTGATGTATAAATCCGATATACCAGTACTCATTCGTTCTTAATTTTGTCATCATTTTCTTATAATTCCTAACCCTCTTAAAGGAAATTGGAAAGCCAAATGTAAACCAAGGTATTTATAATAAACAAAATTAGTATCTTCTAATTATACATCTTTATTCTCATCCTTTAAACAGCTTTAATTACCTCCATATTTATTGAATTAAATGATCCTTTATATTTTAATGTTTAATAATCCTGAGTCATTTATTGTGATGTTGTATAAGGGTTTCAACTAAACGCTTTAGAATTTGATAATGCTATCATATACTTGCAATTACTTTAATTTTTCTCAGATTAATTCTTAAGTAATTTCAACAGCATTGGCATTTTTCAATATGAATGTTCCTCTATGAGAGTTTAGATTTTGACTTTTATTGACTTTTTCTCGAAATATCAATCTTTAATTTGAAAAAATATATGTACAATGGAGTTATTAAATTATGTAGAAATTCAATATCAGAATTTAGTGCCCTTATATCAAAAAACAGATCCATACATATACCCAATAATTTTAAGAAATGAGTATATATATCTTTAATTTTTGCTGCTTAGTTATTCAATAATGTATAAAATCCCCACTTTTTAAATGTAATTTGAATTATTGATCATATACTTTTTGATCAAGGTCGCTAATAATTCGAGCATTTTAAAAAACAACTTGATCATAAAACAATTTAAAAACAAAAATAAGGTTTTCTAGAAATATATCATTAAGTAGAGTTCCCCAAAATTTTCTTCAATTCAAAACCCAAATTGTATTTATTCCCAATAATTTCTATATTTTAGTTGAATCAACCGAATGTCATTTAGATCATTAAGGTAAATGAAAATATCAACTTACTTTTGTACAGAATCAAATGTTTTTCTAATTATTGTTTACAGGACCAAATAAAAAAGACAGGATATTATTTAACAGACAAATTAGGATAGTACGTTCACTCAGGAGACGGTAATAGGTGTCCATTCTTAATTTGGAATTATTACAGAGAAAATTAACCTTGTAAATTCTCATAAGAAGTTTTTCTATTCTTACATTATAAATCTGAAGCAAAGAAGCAAATTTACATCAAAACACACTATCTAGAATTAAAAAGAGTACAATCATAAAATTTACAAAATATTTGATATTCTAATTACCTTTAAATCAAAAATAATTACTATGTAGAGATCTTTACCTTCAATAAAGAAAATCTATTTGTTAAATACATGATACTATCTAAACTAATATTTTTTCAAGAAAAAAAGAAAGACTCAATTAGTATCTTGAACTGATCACAGATTTGTTTGAAAATTAATAACCAACTCTGAAGAGCTTATTAAACAAACTATCTGGTTAATGTGTAATTAATTTGACTTTAATTATAAAGATAATTACGAGAATCATCTTCAAATTTTCTTTGCTAACAAAATTAGAATGAAACACAAATATCATAAATAATGTAAATATTTGAATTAAATTTGCGGCTTCATCCTTCTTGCTTATATAAAGGTAGGAAACTAACCTTGATAATTTATATTTGAAATTTATAGAGGTGGTTTATGAAACCTGAATTAATTTAATTCAAAACCACAAACTGGCCTTCAAATAGATTATAATAAATCTCTTTCAAATAAAATGGTTTCTTTTTTCATGTTACATTTCTCATATTTAAGAATTCAGAAGCCATATGAACGGATTATTTTTGATAAAGTGAAAGGAGGTATAAAGAAATATCAAGTTTTATCTGGAATTTATTTCTTTGGAGATAGTAAATACTTTAACTAAGGTATTTATCATACAAAAGTGGGTTGTTTTGGAGCTGGTATTTCAATGAGAATCATAATCGAGATTTGTTTTAGAAAAGATTATCATTTTTTATATATTTTGTAATTTTCATTATAGTGCTATTTTCATTTTTGATTTAATGCTTTTAAACAATCATCTAAGTTGTTATAAATATGTTACCTCTTCTGTTAATTGTCCATTTATCATTCGGAATAATCTTTAAAGCTTTTTCATAAAATATTAAGGCTTCTTAAAATAAATTTTATTGTTGTAAACAACAACCTATTCGATATAAAATACATCAACCTTTCGACCATAATGAATCAAAATGATTTGGATTGATTGATAAAGATAAATCAATCACTTAATTAGCATCTTTAAACATTTTCAATTATGTTAATGCGCTACCTTCTTATCAACAATATTCATACCTTTGCATTATAATGAATTACAATGCTTTGGATCTACTTCCAACGCTTTATCTGCCCAGTTTATTGCTTCTTTAAACTAACCAAGCATCCTTAAACAGTTGGCTAACAAATTGAATAATATTTATACCTTTACACCATAAAGATAATTTATGTGTTGAATTAACAATTAATGCTTAATCAAAAAGTTTTATCGCCTCTTCATAGTTATCGTCCATCCAATATAATTTATGGCCTAACTTAATTGGTTTATTACCTTTTTAATATAATTCTTCTGTCTTTTTAAGATCTGAATTAGATATGTAATAATTTAATTCGGATAGTTTTAAACCAGATATTAAGTTGTCCATTTAATCTTAAAATTCTTTGATTGATTATTAGATTTTGTCTTAGGTTTTGTATTAGAAGGATTAGAATTGGATAGTTTCGTCAAAAAAGGAATTCATCTATTTTGGATTTAAATTCAGGAATTATTATTTAGATTTCTGATATTTAGATCTAATTCCTTCAATCAATAATTAGAATTATTAAGACGCAACATTCATTTGTTGATTTAAATTGGTAATCCAATCATCACATTCTTCTCCAATTTTCCCAATAAATTCAAATAATAATGGAACCTCTTATTAATTTTAAGGATGAGAGACATGAATACCATCTCTGATACATTAAATACAATATAATCTATTTGCCTTACAAGACTCGTTGAAACATACTAATTTGATATCATAGGCATGTTCTGAAATTGGGCATTTAATATTGTCGATATTGTTTTCTGACATAATTAAAATCAATATTAAATCTTTTCCTATTTCTATTAAAATGTAATAAGTTCATTATTATATATATATATTGTAAATTGCTTAATATTTTGAATTAAATGAATTCTTTCATAGCTATTATCATATATTAGTTAAATGTGTTAAAAGAAGAATTATACATTATCACCAAATATTAGTTTTTTTTAGATTACGCGCAATACACTTTAACATAAGAAATCAAAATAGACTCAATTGTTAATATATTGATCTAATGTTATCTTAATATTTTAAGTGGATTTAAAGTAATTTCTCAGTTTCTGATTTATTGGCATTCTTAAATATTAACAATGTAAAATCTTTATTTGTACCAGTTGAGATAAAACACCAAATTGTTCCGCTAATTCCTTTTAATTATTACCAAATCTTAATTAGGAGAATAAATAGAATAATTTTAGACTTTTAAAACTTGATGTTTAACTGTGATGTATAGTAAATTTGAATTTCTTGATCTTTTAATAATAAATCTCACAAATGTTACCTTCAGTATTTAATAACATAAGAATTACTTTTTAATTATTAATTTTCTTTAAAAATGGTTTAAATATATTAAATTAAGATTGTAATTTAGGTATTATTTAATAAAAACAAGCTAACCAATATTCTGGTGAAGCACTAGACATCTACTTTTAACGCTTGTCAATCTATAATTTTTTTATCAATCTTTTCCAAAATTAATTCTGCAAACCAGATTTCGTAATCTGAAAATCCTACCTCATCTGAAAACGTTGATATCGCAATAATCATTAATTGATTCTATTAGGATAACTACATCTTGTGAACTTTATATCTCCATTGTTCACCATTCGTCATTTTACTTAATTTTTATATCATTTTATATTTAAATTGGGCAATTAAGTCTACAAATTTTAAAAATAAATAAATCAATATCATTTTTAGATTATGATAATAACAATTTATTATGCAATCTAAAAATCAAACTCAAAAACAACGCAAAACTTAAATCTAAATTTCTATAAATACTAAATTCTAATTTCATATAAGTTATTTAAATTCAAAAATAGAATACAATTTGCTTAACCACATCTTTCTGAGTGTAAACTACAATTTTCAATATTTAATTAATACCTAGTTTATAATCATGCAATAGAAATATATAAGGATATTTATTAAGTATAAATTGGTATTATTTTCTCATATGAACAATATGTTTGATTGTAAGATCTACATTATATATAATTTGAATTTGCTACTAATATCAGTTACAAATATGGCTTATTCTATTATTAATTCTTAAAAAGAACCCAAATAATTAGTATAGGTTGAACAGTTTAGATTTGTAATAAACTAAAAAATTATGTGTTTGATTTGATTTACAATAATGATGCCAATAACTATTTTCGCAACATCATTTATCCATGCCTTACTATCTCTTGCAGTTTTCATATATAATTGTATTTTTTTGAAATTAAGGTAACACCTTTTCTCATTGTATAATCAAATTCTAATTTAGAATTTCTTCTAATATTTGAATTTACCATAATAGATAATTGTGACTTAATTTAAAATTAGTATTTCGATTTTATCAATTTTTAATAGGAAGTTTAATTTTTTAAAATCTTAAATGTAATATGGGTCTGATTTCTTTATTCTCCAAGCAAAGTGACGAGGAATAACTCACTTTGTTTGAAGAAAAATACATTAAGTAAATCAGACCAGTAATAAATTAATTATCCATATTATGTCTTATTTGGATGCACAAAAAAAACATCATCAAAATTATTATCGATTTGAAAATGACTTAATCATTATTTCTAATTAGTTTGCTTATTGATGGATTAATAATATTCTTATAAAATCATTGTCTTTAAGGAAGTAAAAATCATAAATTAGTTCAAACGGCTTTCTGATCCCGTGGTTTATCCTATATTCTCATTGAAATTTATTTTCAAATTCTTTGTGTATCAAATCTAATTTTCGATTCGGAATTTTTTAAAGGCTCCAAAATGTGTACTGTTTTCTTTAAACTAT
>CAJJDP010000107.1:318456-332871 GCA_905182995.1 Paramecium octaurelia
AATTTGCTTAACCACATCTTTCTGAGTGTAAACTACAATTTTCAATATTTAATTAATACCTAGTTTATAATCATGCAATAGAAATATATAAGGATATTTATTAAGTATAAATTGGTATTATTTTCTCATATGAACAATATGTTTGATTGTAAGATCTACATTATATATAATTTGAATTTGCTACTAATATCAGTTACAAATATGGCTTATTCTATTATTAATTCTTAAAAAGAACCCAAATAATTAGTATAGGTTGAACAGTTTAGATTTGTAATAAACTAAAAAATTATGTGTTTGATTTGATTTACAATAATGATGCCAATAACTATTTTCGCAACATCATTTATCCATGCCTTACTATCTCTTGCAGTTTTCATATATAATTGTATTTTTTTGAAATTAAGGTAACACCTTTTCTCATTGTATAATCAAATTCTAATTTAGAATTTCTTCTAATATTTGAATTTACCATAATAGATAATTGTGACTTAATTTAAAATTAGTATTTCGATTTTATCAATTTTTAATAGGAAGTTTAATTTTTTAAAATCTTAAATGTAATATGGGTCTGATTTCTTTATTCTCCAAGCAAAGTGACGAGGAATAACTCACTTTGTTTGAAGAAAAATACATTAAGTAAATCAGACCAGTAATAAATTAATTATCCATATTATGTCTTATTTGGATGCACAAAAAAAACATCATCAAAATTATTATCGATTTGAAAATGACTTAATCATTATTTCTAATTAGTTTGCTTATTGATGGATTAATAATATTCTTATAAAATCATTGTCTTTAAGGAAGTAAAAATCATAAATTAGTTCAAACGGCTTTCTGATCCCGTGGTTTATCCTATATTCTCATTGAAATTTATTTTCAAATTCTTTGTGTATCAAATCTAATTTTCGATTCGGAATTTTTTAAAGGCTCCAAAATGTGTACTGTTTTCTTTAAACTATTCTCAAAAGCAGCAGTAGATAACCAATAAACCTGTCAAATGCTAGGAACAGAATAATTGGTGAAAATATTTCTTACAAGCATAGATCAGCAATCTTCAGGTAAGGCAATAAAATGATGATTAGTTAAATTCATAATACCATAATTTTAGCTGCAAAATTGCAGACTAAGTACTACATCATAAGTAGTTGCACAAGTTCTATTAGCAAACTATGAGAAATCCAAATCGTTGTGGTTATCTCATAGGTAATACTAGTAATTATCCTTAGCCTAATATTAAGATTGATATGATATTGAAGTTAAAATTTATTTTTAAACAATAAGGATTCCTTCTACATCCTTATAACTTTTGTTTAATAGTTACAATTAGATTGTCTGTAAGTTATCTATTAGGCTTGTGTGCTCAGTAAAGTCATAAAATTTCACATTCTTTTAGGGAAAAATGCTGGGTTACTAAAGTATCTAACACCCTTAATAACCTGAAGTATAGGAGCAACAGAAAGACTTTTTCATTTCAGGTTCTTTCGAATCAATTTTTAATCTGAATTGAATTGATCTTTTTAGGTATCTCTGATACTATTTACTATTGTGCATCAGCTTAAATGAATTTTGCATTTCAATTTAAACTATTTCAAATTTGGCATCTGGAATTTAGAAGGAATTTATTGCCATTTAAATGAGCTTTTTACTTAATTTTAGAACTTAGCCACATATCCAGTCCACTTAAATTTTTGAGATTATTAAAGGTTATTGGATTTTGAGGAGCAATTTCGCAAGTCATTAATGCACATTTAGAATTATTAAAAAATATTACTTTAGTCCAATTAAACAATCGCAGTTAATTAATTATTTCTGCCTTTTCAAATTTAATGATTTTCCTCTTTGTTTCTTTACTTTCATTCCAAAAAAGGTTATATTTATTGTTGTAGTAAGTAAATTTAAGCAGATTTAAGATCAAACAGCTTTCCTCAAAAGGAATATCTGTGCTTATTTTACCTAGAGGTAGCCACCAATACATCAATTAATTTTTCAACCTCTAAAATTCTCTCAGTCCTCATATTGTGCCAAAATTTTGGTTAAATTAGGAATATCGATCCAATCTTGATATTCCTAATTTACCCGATTAAAGAAATTGTAAAGTGATAACTCTCAATTTATAGTGATCTAATACAATTAATTTAGACTTTGAATATTTAGATTTAAATGTTCGTTGCAAAAATCAGCAAGACCTGTATAAAACCAATGTTTGCCGGGTTGATCATTTTTTATTTTTACTGAATTAATTTATAAGATCAATTAGGGAATAATAGATATTTAATTTATTTTACATTTTCTAATTCTTAAATAAAAACTTTTATTGTCCATTAAACTTTAACTTATCATTAAATCCATTAAACTTCAATTCAAAGAATAAATAAAATAACATTTAACATATGAAAAATTTCAAGAAATATTCAATTTTCTTTAAGATCATATTCATTTTCACATCAGATTTGATTTAAAAATGATATAATCTCTAGGATGCGTAAAATGATTTTTTAATTAGATTTAAATAAGAATTTAAAATGATTTTCAAAATGTTCTATTAAGTCTTGCTACTCCAATTATGTATAATAAGGAGTTCAGAGATTTCCAAAAGATGCGTTTGTGGGCACGTTCAAAGTTAAAAAGACTGCAAAAACTCTGGGTTTTGCATCTGGTAGAGTGATTAATGTATTTTAAATCCCAGTCAATCATACAATACAGTGATTAATAATTAGAATCCATGCAAAAGCTATGCTTAGGAAGATTGTCGAGAATAAAAGTAATGCGGTTTTTATTTTGGCGAATGTCTAGATTTTGTAGATTGTAGCAATTTCGATAAAGATAATTGCTAAGAAGCGTCCTATAAATGTGTTTCTGATGGTTCAAAGTGTGTGGAAATGAAAGACTGTAGTGATTATATAACAGAGAATGCATGTGCCAATAAAAATTAGAATGGTAAGTACTGTGTTTGGATTGGAGGATCGGAGAAAAAATGTACAAATGTCACAATGTGTGAAGAAATGCCTCTATATTTAAATGATCATAATGCATGTTAATCAGGTCTTGACGGATGCACTATAAGTGAAAAGGGTTATGGATGTATTGAGTTAATGGAGTCTTGCACATAATATATTAATAACTTTTAATGCTTTGAAATTAAATCAAAAAAATATAATTGTTTTTGGGATTCAAAAAATAATTACTGTGTTGAAAAGGCGTGTGAAAATCTACCATTTACTTAAGATTATGAATGTTAGTTACATTTAAGTGAATGTACAACTAATGGAGTTCATTGTGTAGTAAAGAAATAGTGTGTTGATGCTTAGAATAAATTTGGTTGTGTGACTGATGCATAGGGTAACAAATGCGAATATCATTAAACTCAATGTAAAATCAAGAGTTGCAGCACTGCTCCAGAGTCACTTACTAATTATCAATAATGTTAAGATTATGACAATCTATTAGATTGTGTTACTTCAGAAAATAAAGGATGTAAAATTAGACCATAGACATGTGATGGTTATTTTTATGAGACAGATTGCAATTCAATAGAATAGTAAGATTGTGTGTGGTATAAAGAAAAATGCGAATAAAGATAATGTTATCATGCTCCAGTTCATTATACTCATATGGATTGTAAGCAGTATGGGAATTGTATTGGGAGATTAAATGGAGGGTGTTAGGCGACACCTTAATTATGCGAAGAGATATTGCAAGAATAGTTTTGTGAATTAAACTATAAAAAAAAAAGGTGTATTTGGCTTGGAGGCAATTGCGAATTACTAGAATGTAAGAAATTGAGATTGCCAAACTACAAAAATCATAAAATATGCTCAAAGGCAAGTTAATATTGTACATTTAATCTAGACTCTTTAGGTTGTACTGATTATTTATGCGAAAATGTTTTAGAGATAGAATATTGCACAATTGATTCAACTGGCACAGTCTGCACAATGAATTAAGGTTGCATAGAGAAGAAATGCAAAACTGCACCTCCATCTTATGATACTAATTCAAAATGTGAAGGATGGATGCCATAATGTACAGTAAATGTCTAAATTTTATCAAATTAAAAAATCTTGATTGGGTGCCTGGATAAAAAGAGCGCTTGTGCATTTGCCGTGTAAGATCAATGCTACACAACACTTTCAGGATTTTTGTGTAAATGGGATCAAAGTAGTTAGAAATGCTAAGATTAACTTTGCACTGATGCAAATCCTGGGTTGTACTAAAAAAATGAGGATTGCAATTCATTCAAGGCATTATCTGGGCCTTGCATTATTAAACCTTCTGGAGTTGGATGTTAAAAATGGCCAACTAATTGTACTGAAATGTTAAGTCAATAACAGTGTTAATTGAATCTATAGGATAAAACTAAGTGTTTTTGGACTGGTTCCTATTGTAAGAAATAACAATGTTCAGATGCTCCTATAATGAATTACACCAATAATGTTGAGTGTAACAGCTGGTTCAATAATTGTATTTTTAATCATATTCTGGGTGGATGCAAAGACCGAATTACTCCAGTTACTTGTTCATCCTCTCCAAATATTAGTATGTATAATAATCATCAAGAATGTTATGCATGGAATCCTAAATGTACTGTAGTTTCCACTTTTATTGCTGAAGGGTGTGAATTAAAAAAAACAACTTGTAATGAGTTTATTAGGCAAAGGAATTGCAAGACCACTTTAAATGGTTAATTTTGTTATTGGGATGATAAGGAATAAAAGTGTATGAATGAGGATTAAGATAATGATGGAGTTGCTGATTGTCATAAAAGAATTTATGGAGAAATAACTCACTAGGATTGTGAAGGCTTTTTGTCTAAATGTACAGTAAATGATATTGTTAAACTTGTTAAAATCTTTCATACTATTGTGATTATCAATATAAGCAATAATGCGAAATCACTAGTTAATACCAACCTTGCAAATGGGATGATTTGAATTAAAAATGTAAGGATAGAGTTTGTGCTGACAATACTGCTGCTTAAACTGAGGCTGAATGTTTAATGTTCAGGAGGTTTAACTAATGTCAATTGAAAATTAAGTCTAATGGAACTTATGGACCTGGTTGTGAAAATAGACCCTCATCTTGTGAGAGTATTACAGATCCTGTGATCTGTAAATTAACTCTTACGACTGAAGATGACAAATGCTATTTTTATAATTCTAGATGTTAAGTAGTACCATCATCATAATGCGAAGTAATAAATGAAAGTAAAAGTAATGATCTTTGTTAATTATATAATACCAGTTGTGTTCTTCAATCCAGTGGATAGGGATGCTATTCTATTTCTTCATGTTAAGATTAATCGAATAAGACTTGTAATAATGCAATCATTAAAAATAATTATAGATGCAGTTTTTCAAATTAATGTAATTAAGACAATAGCTGCTAGTACAAATATCTTTCTTATAGTAATTGTGATGGTTAGAAAACATAGTTTGGACAATTATGTTATTTCTAGTATTCATGCTCAACTTGCAATAATTATTGCCGAACATAAACAGCATAAAAAAGCTATACTTTTCTTTATTCAGCAACCCTCACAGACAAAAGGATAAAATGTTAGGACTACTCATCATCATACAAGTATGATACAACTTGTAATTGCTGTTTATCAATGACATCATGCAGTTAGCAGGTAGGTTCATAATCTCTTTGTAATTCATCAACTAATAAGGATGGAGTTTAATGTGGATATAATTCATTGACTTATAGTTGCGAGGAAAGAAAATGTGAGCATTTGACTTCCAATTAAACCATTTCATAAGAAATTTGCTTTAATTGGAAATACGATTGTGTTTATAATGTTACTGGTTGTAAGACATTCACAGGAGATTGCACAACTATTAGTATTATTTAACAATGTTATTCTCATTCATGCTATTGGTAAGATGGTAAATGCGTAAACCATGTTAATTGTGATATTAACACAACTGCAGTTACAAATTGGGAATGCTTATTAAGTAATAGCACATTCTGTAGATTAAATTATATTTCAGGTTAAGGATGTGCTTTTAGTTATTGCAGTTAAATTAATGACTCCGCTATTTGTAGTTCAGCTAAGATTGCTAATGGCGAAAAATGTAAATGGGCCTTTAGTTTGTGGAAAATGTCTTACATTTGCACAAACATAGAATGTTCAGAGTTTACAAATTAATTTGATTGTGAAAACAGCTATGGTTATATTTCGCCTGTTGCCACAAAATGCTATTGGTGCTCACTTTACAGTACTAAATGTTCTAATTCTAAATATTGTAGTACAAGTAGNAAAACTTGTTAAAATCTTTCATACTATTGTGATTATCAATATAAGCAATAATGCGAAATCACTAGTTAATACTAACCTTGCAAATGGGATGATTTGAATTAAAAATGTAAGGATAGAGTTTGTGCTGACAATACTGCTGCTTAAACTGAGGCTGAATGTTTAATGTTCAGGAGGTTTAACTAATGTCAATTGAAAATTAAGTCTAATGGAACTTATGGGCCAGGTTGTGAAAATAGACCCTCATAATGTGAGAGTGTTACAGATGCTGTGATATGTAAATTAACTTTAACAACTTAGAATCAAAAATGTTATTTTTATAATTCTAGATGTTAAGTAGTAGGAAATAAACAATGTGAAGTAATTACAGATAGTAAAAGTAATGATCTTTGTTAATTATATAATAACTATTGTGTTCTTCAATAAAGTGGATAAGGATGCTATTCTATTTATTCATGTTATGATTTATCGAATTAGATTTGCAACAACGTCATCTTTCGAGAAAATTATAAATGCAGATTTTCTGACATTTGTCGTTTTGATCATAGCTGTTCATATAAATATCTTTCCTATAGTACATGTGATGGTTAGAAAACATAGTTTGGATAATTATGTTACTATTACTATTCATGTTCTACTTGCACTAAATAATGCTTAGTATAAAAAGAGAAAAAAGATTATATCTTCACTTCTTCAGCGACCCTGACAGATAAAAGGAAATAATGTTAGGATTACTCATCATCTTACATGTATGATACAACATGCAATTGCTGTTTATCTATGACTTCATGCAGCTAGTAGGTAGGTGGATAATCTCTTTGTAATTTATCAATTACTGAGAATGGATCTTTATGTGGATATAATTCATATACTAATAGTTGCGAGGTAAGATAATGCGAGCATCTGACTTCAAATTAATCCA
The DNA here is from genome assembly GCA_905182995.1 of Paramecium octaurelia. Classification (NCBI taxonomy): domain Eukaryota; phylum Ciliophora; class Oligohymenophorea; order Peniculida; family Parameciidae; genus Paramecium; species Paramecium octaurelia. The sequence goes on from CAJJDP010000107.1 coordinate 325,641, forward strand.
TTTCAAAAGAAATTTGCTTTAATTGGAAATATAATTGTTTTTATCATGTTACTGGTTGTAAGACATTCGCAGGAGATTGTACAACTGTTAGTATTATTTAATAATGTAATTCTCTTTCATGCTATTGGTAAGATGGTAAATGCGTAAATTACGTTAATTGTGATCTTAACACAACTGCAGTTACTAATCGAGAATGCTTATTAAATAATAGCACATATTGTAGATTAAATTATACTCTAGGTTAAGGATGTGCTTTTATTTCTTGCGATTAAATTCGAAATCCTACTATATGTAATTCAGCAAAAATTGCAAATGGCGAAAAATGTAAATGGGTTTATACAGGATGGGGTGACTACAGATGCACAAACAAATTATGTTAAGAGTTTACAAATTAATTTGATTGTGAAAACAGTTATGGGTATATTTGGTCAGTTGCGACAAAGTGTTATTGGTGTTCACTTTCAAGTACTAAATGTTCTAATTCTAAATATTGCAGTGCAAGTAGCATGACTTCACCTAAATCACATTAGGATTGCAACGATTATTCTGTCCAATACACAATCAATTTAACTTTTAGCTAAAAATGCAGAATAAAATAATTATAATGTTCAGATTATTTGTACTAAGACGCTTGTGTAAGTACAATAGATGGCATAGATTGTATTTGGTATTCCAATGCTTGTACAAATTATTGTTAAGCATCAGTTCATTATCTATCGAACTGGACACATTCGTCTTGCCATGGTTGGAAGGATTCTTGTATGTCACTAAATAACCTAGAATGTTAAAGTCTAGATTGCTCATAGTTAACGATAATTGGAGACTGTGCTATTTTTACGACATAATGTTTTTGGGATAGTTTGACCTGTTAAAGAATTGGTGATTGTAGCAAGTACTCTAATGACCCCTTGTGCACAAGTACAAGCAATTCATAAGGCATCCCTTGCTTTTGGGATGGTACAACATGTTTGGAAAAAACATGCTCAAATAAACCAACACCTTCAATTAGTCAAGCAGAATGTAATAGTTGGCTAATTAACTGTTAATGGAATAGCAATAATAATCAATGCGTAGAAGATTGCACTTAGGCAGATATTTCAAATAAAACTCATCAGCTATGTGAATCCTATTAATTAAATAAAAATTGCACTGTCAAAGTAGATGAATTTCAATGTGTAGATCTCCCATTTTCTTGCTCTTTAGCAAAGAAAACTTAATGTTATAAAGACCAATTTGGAAACGAATGCTATTTTTAAGTTTCATCAAATTAGTGTGTAAATTTAACATGTTCAAACTTGTAAGCAACATATATAACACATGATAAATGTAACTCAAGATTAAAATCCTGTACAGTTAATTCAACTCTGAATGGATGCCAATAATTAAATGTTTGCAGTGGTTATTCAATCAAAGAATAATGCTAAATTGATTTAAATTAGGTAGAATGTTAATGGATAATTAGTTAAAATATATGTACAATAAAAAACTGTTAAACTGCACAATTACCCATATATTCAGCATATAGCTGTCATTAGTATTTTGGGAATTCGTGTACTGTAAATGAAAATTTGGATGGATGTGAGATTGGTCAACCTTTGTGCATGAAATATCCATATAATCAATGCAAAAGCGAAGACCAAATGAATTTAAGTGGAGTAAACTGTTTCTGGAATGAAGAGAAGAGTGTTTGTTAAGAGAAGATTTGCGAGAATGGCCCTCCACTAGCCCAATCTCATTCAGAGTGTATAGGATTTCTCTCTTCTTGTTAAAAAGGTGGTTGTCGTATAAAAGAGTGCTTTGATTATAATTATGCTATAGACTCAGCTTGTGCTTCAATATTCGAAAGCAAGAGGTGTGCGACCAATGGATATCAATGTGTTTTACGAAAAGCTTGCGAAGATGTTAATGTCATAGATGGTTGTACTTTTGATATCAATCTCAATCTTTGCGTTTGGATTAATGACAAATGTTTTACAAAAACATGTGAAACTGCTTCTACTTCTCTTACAACACATCAGATGTGCAATGCATATTTTCCAATTTGCACAGCTAAAGAGGGAGGAGGATGTACTAAGAGACAAAGTTGTCAGAATTACTAAATAAGGGAAGCTTGTTATACTGATAGTGAAAATATAGAATGCATTTGGGATGATAATCTAAATTAATGTTTTTCCAATCAATGCATAGATTTTTGTGGGGATGGTATTGTATCAAGTAAAGAAGAAGAATGCGACGATGGCAATTATTTGCCCTACGATGGTTGTTATAAATGCCAAGTGTAATGTCCATAAGGGTGTAATGTTTGTAATGGTTCTACATGCTAAGATTGTCATATGAAGGGGTGGGTATTGATTAATGGGATTTGTAAATCAATATGTGGGGATGGTTATATAGTAGGAAACGAATTCTGTGATGATGGAAATTAGATTTAATATGATGGATGTTATTAATGCTCCTATTCTTGTCACTAAAAATGTTTAATTGTTTCTAAGGATTATGTTTACTTTGTGAGAAAGGATACATAGAAGATTAATCATAATGTCATAATGTTTGCGGGGATGGTTTTCTTGTCCAACAAATAGAATAATGTGATGATGGAAATAATTAGAATAATGATGGATGTAGTGACGTTTGTAAAGTTGAGAGCGATTGGAAATGCTAATAGGAAAATAATATCAGTGTATGTAACTATAGTATTAGACCTAAAATTATACTTACTAGGCTCACAAAAACAAACTAAGATATTCAAGAATTTGAATTATCATTTAGTGAGCAAGTTCGTTTGAACATTTATAACATTAGCGATGAACAATTTCTTTAGATGATTGTTATTGTAATCGAAAATGCTAAAGATAATGAATATGATATTGAAATCAAACCCAAGATATCAATTACCTCTATATTGACCGATGTATCTTATAAGATATTCGTCTATTTTAAAAGTAGAATTTCAAATCCTGTGCTAATAGTAACCCTAAGATGTGAGAATATTGTAAATGCTTAAGACAATTCTTTATTCTCAAAAGAAGCAAAGTTAGTTTTGTCATCTCCAAACAAAATGTCAAATGAGCATCAATCCCTTATTTTTAAAACAGCTCTTCTCAGTCGAATTGTTATGTATATCATCTTGATTGTAAATGGTATAGCTTTTTTGGCTGGCAATTTAGAAATTTTATGGAATTTACTTGATATGCTTTAATAATTATCATATTTGAAATTCCACAATCTACAATTCCCAGAAAATTTGTAAGTCTATTTTGAAATTTTTACTATTAGTTCTTTTGCTCCAATAATTAACACTTTATAAACAGATGTTTATTTACAGGAATTATTTGATTTCGAAATTCCAATCATACCGGCTAAATGGAAATTTGAATACTATTAAATCAATTGTTATTTTTTGTACAACCTGTAAACTCTCGTCGCTGTAATTATAATTGGATTTGTTTATTTTTTTGTCTCATATTTCTTCTATAAATTCCTTGTACTTATTAGGTACTAAAATTGGCCAGCTATTTTTTATAAGAGGTAATCATAAGGTCTCTTTAAACTTGTCAGATTTATATTTTCCTTCTAAAGGTTGGCCAGAAAATAATATCAGTATTTTATTTATTCTGGATTAATCAGAATTTTTACTTCTAATTTTTATGATATAACCTTTGCATCGATATTATAAATTGCCAATTACAATACTGATACTACTTTAAATAGAACCATCTCTTTAATAGCATTAATTACACTATAAGGGAATCTATTCTTGATAGCAGTTTTTTTTTCTTATTTAGCAAAAAGAGGAACAGTCCCGAAGAAATTATCAGTTTTAGTGGAAGGAATTAATAATAATTGTAAATAAGGAACTAAATAATATTTTACTCTATTGCTCATTAAAAAAACTTTATTCATTATTAATTTAGTTGTATTTTAAGAACTTCTGGCTGCTTAGAGTTTAATTACAGCTTGTATATCAGGAGCATTTTCTTGTTATATTTATATTTATAAGCCTTTTGAGAACAATTTTGAAAATATTAAAATATTCATCACAGAAATTCTGGTTTTGGTTAATGTAATACTCTTTTCTGTTTATGATATTATTAAATTTAATTAAAACAAGAACTCAGCTGAACTTTTAGGTTGGATTAATGTAGGTGGTTTCACGTTAATACTTTTTTTCACTTTAGCTATTGATGTCTATCAACAATTAACAAAGTATANTAACTATAGTATTAGACCTAAAATTATACTTACTAGGCTCACAAAAACAAACTAAGATATTCAAGAATTTGAATTATCATTTAGTGAGCAAGTTCGTTTGAACATTTATAACATTAGCGATGAACAATTTCTTTAGATGATTGTTATTGTAATCGAAAATGCTAAAGATAATGAATATGATATTGAAATCAAACCCAAGATATCAATTACCTCTATATTGACCGATGTATCTTATAAGATATTCGTCTATTTTAAAAGTAGAATTTCAAATCCTGTGCTAATAGTAACCCTAAGATGTGAGAATATTGTAAATGCTTAAGACAATTCTTTATTCTCAAAAGAAGCAAAGTTAGTTTTGTCATCTCCAAACAAAATGTCAAATGAGCATCAATCCCTTATTTTTAAAACAGCTCTTCTCAGTCGAATTGTTATGTATATCATCTTGATTGTAAATGGTATAGCTTTTTTGGCTGGCAATTTAGAAATTTTATGGAATTTACTTGATATGCTTTAATAATTATCATATTTGAAATTCCACAATCTACAATTCCCAGAAAATTTGTAAGTCTATTTTGAAATTTTTACTATTAGTTCTTTTGCTCCAATAATTAACACTTTATAAACAGATGTTTATTTACAGGAATTATTTGATTTCGAAATTCCAATCATACCGGCTAAATGGAAATTTGAATACTATTAAATCAATTGTTATTTTTTGTACAACCTGTAAACTCTCGTCGCTGTAATTATAATTGGATTTGTTTATTTTTTTGTCTCATATTTCTTCTATAAATTCCTTGTACTTATTAGGTACTAAAATTGGCCAGCTATTTTTTATAAGAGGTAATCATAAGGTCTCTTTAAACTTGTCAGATTTATATTTTCCTTCTAAAGGTTGGCCAGAAAATAATATCAGTATTTTATTTATTCTGGATTAATCAGAATTTTTACTTCTAATTTTTATGATATAACCTTTGCATCGATATTATAAATTGCCAATTACAATACTGATACTACTTTAAATAGAACCATCTCTTTAATAGCATTAATTACACTATAAGGGAATCTATTCTTGATAGCAGTTTTTTTTTCTTATTTAGCAAAAAGAGGAACAGTCCCGAAGAAATTATCAGTTTTAGTGGAAGGAATTAATAATAATTGTAAATAAGGAACTAAATAATATTTTACTCTATTGCTCATTAAAAAAACTTTATTCATTATTAATTTAGTTGTATTTTAAGAACTTCTGGCTGCTTAGAGTTTAATTACAGCTTGTATATCAGGAGCATTTTCTTGTTATATTTATATTTATAAGCCTTTTGAGAACAATTTTGAAAATATTAAAATATTCATCACAGAAATTCTGGTTTTGGTTAATGTAATACTCTTTTCTGTTTATGATATTATTAAATTTAATTAAAACAAGAACTCAGCTGAACTTTTAGGTTGGATTAATGTAGGTGGTTTCACGTTAATACTTTTTTTCACTTTAGCTATTGATGTCTATCAACAATTAACAAAGTATATAAGAGCGGTTAGAAAGAGGTTTAGAATCAATTCGAAGTAAATCATAAATTAAAAACAATTAATTTTTTAGGCTTTTTGATTATCAATAATTAATTTATAAATTTGTTTATTTTATTAATATTATATTAATCACAATTTATTTTGATTAAGCTAAGTATCAATTGAAAATTACAATTATGACTTATTTAGTTTCTCTAATTGATTTCTTTCAATTAAATTTTTGTTAACTAAAAATGAATTAGCTAAAGATAAAGTTAAGAAGTCATTCAAAATTCATAAATTATCGAATTAAAACGAAATATAGAAATATAGTCTTCAAATATCAAGTAATTGTTGTTAATATTTTAGTTATCTTGAAATTCCTAATAAAGCAGATACTTGCTTTCAACTTATCATAATTAGTTTTGGATACAAAACTTAATTATGAGATAGCTAAAATTTTTAACACCATAACTTAATCTTGATTTGTTTTGCCTATAATGTTCAGTTCAAATTTAACCTACCAAAATAGTGTACCTTTATTATTACATGCATTTTTCTTTTGATTTAATACTTTGCCTTCCTTGCAATATCTAAATGGGGAATCCTAATTTGAAAAATATTAATTATTAGATCTCAATGCAAAAACCACCTTTATTAAACTATGCATTTGATTGGATTAATTGCAAATACGTTCTTTGATTTAATCCTGAGATAACTGTATTCCTGAGGCTAAACCAAAGATTCCAAGGAAACGCAGAAATATTATATATTTAATTTAATAATAATAAGTAATATTCATGTAGTCAAGCAATCAATTGAAATATCAAAACATTTGATATTGGAGTTCGAGATTTCAACAAATTGAACTCTTCAAAGGGTGAAATTATTTGAAAGACTTACAAAGAAGTTTATTAATTTACACAATTTTTTTTATAAACTAATTGATTTTGGATTTGTTAACTAATTTGAATCTCATCTTTTATTTGAATCTCATCTTTTATTTGAATCAAAATAAATGAGATCATCTGTGATTTATTTACAAATTTTTGATAAATGATAATACTAAGTAATTAGTATATTATTTCAAAGTAAGAATTAATAAAAAAGAGTAATTCTAACCTCATTAATATTTTGTTACATCTTATAAATTAAATGAATGGTTTAATTTTGGAAGGACAATTTGGAATTTATTAAAGATGATTATTTAATTAAAGAAATACCTAAATCTTAAATAGGGATGTATTATATGCAAACAATTTGCATTGAACATATAGTTTTAATTAATAATTTAAATACATAATATATATATAAAGAATAATTTCATGGATTTTCTGTCAGATTATTAATAGGTAACCTTTAAAGTTGATCTTATTTTACATTATAATGAGTGCTTTTTATTCCAACATATCTTTTTAAATCTATAATTATGAGGCCAAGATTATATAACATCATTTTTCTCTCTAGATTTTCCAGAATTTCTAGGTTTGGGTTTGGGTTTGGGTTTGGGGTT
>CAJJDP010000107.1:343808-393576 GCA_905182995.1 Paramecium octaurelia
CCCAAACCCAAACCCAAACCCCACCCCAAACCCAAACCCCAAACCCCAAACCCAAAATGAGGTCAATAGATCAGAATCTGGAATAGAGATATATAAAATTTGCTGGGAAGACTGAATCCATATCTAGTTTTGAAATAGTTCATTTGCCAAAATAGTAATGAAAGCTCCTTTTGTGGTTGGAAATGGATTTGGATCAGGAGATAAATCTTGTATTAGTTAACCTGAAGAACAATTAGATATTCCAAAAGTTTAATGAAAAAAACATATTGATTTACATAGGATTGCGATTCAAAATTCAAAAAAGAAAATTTTTTTTAAGATTAATTTTTGGATCAGCCTTTTTAAGTAGACGATAGATGAACTAAAAATTTCACAATACTTGCTTGCCAACCTTGTCTTAATCTAGAAAGTATACATCTAAATATTAAAATACGGTCTGATTAGATAATTGAGAATCTACTTTGAAATAGTTCATTAGTATTTAAATTTTTGAACAACACACTAAAAGTTTATACATCATACTTTAGCATAGAATTGAATTATGTTATCCAATTATTTAAGGTATCAATAATCATATAAAACAATTATTAAGGAATTGAGTATAGCTGATCTCTAAGCTACTAAAAGTGTGAGCATTTATTAAGAAGCTTAAACTGGATTACGAGTCATCCAATTATTATGTCTCCAAAACTAAATAGATGAGCAATTAAATAAAGAATAAATAATACTTTTGAAATAGATTTAGCATTATGAATACTCCCCCCAAAAATAAGAAATACATAATTAATTGAATAAAGTCATTATCCCTATCCAAAATATTGAAGTAAAGCAGATCATAGACAATCTGAAGTTGGAAACTGCTAAAAATATATTAAATTTTTAATATATCATAAATTAATTATTAAAGTGATCTTTATGCATATAAAACAAAATTGCAGATAGGGTACACAAATTACTTCCTCAATATTTATAAAAGATGCAGCATCAAATCAAAAAACTTTAAATAAATCTTTCGAAGATCTTCTCAACTAATTCACAATGAGACTTGTTTTAATATATTCAACTTTCTTTCAAATTAGGACTATTTTATTTAATTTAAATTATATATTAAATTTATAACAAAATTTCTGAATTTTTTAGCATTGATTTTTGTCTTATATTAATTGACTGACTGATATAACTGATATCAAATCATTTAGCATATTGAGGAACATTCTTGATCCTCCTCCTGCACTTCACGGGAGGTATACGAATATTGCCTAACTCCATCTTCAAATATCTCCCTTAGCTTTTTCTTCTATTCCTTTAATATCTTTTCTTAGTTTCTTTCTAAATAGCTTAATATGATAAATGCATCTTCAGTCCCGCAAATCAAATATATCCTTAAATAAATCTTAAGAACCGCTTTCGTTTGCAAATAAATCGTCAACTCTTTCATTAAAAATTGTTTTTTTCTTTATTTACCATCAACCTATTGTTATTTTTTCCATAGCTATCGCTACCATTTGCACTTCAATTTCTAATTTTATGGGTTTACAACAAAAATTATTAGTATTTCATTAAGACTTCTTACTCTGTTTTTAAATTTATTCAAATTCTTTTCATCAATTCCATAATCAAGGGAGGCATTTGAAATTTAAAAAGATCTCCAATAATAGGTAATTTAGAAAGTGCTGCTGAGCCAATTTTAAAATTTTTTTGAACTATATTAAAGATATTCTCTGAGTTAGTTTCAAATACTGCATTTAGGTTCATTTAAAATAAATCTGTCGAGATTTCTTACATTGTTGTAAGCAATTCAAAAGCCTCCAAAATAAAAATAGGTAGTAAGATTTTTAATACTAGTTTTCTGGTTTATTAAGATTGTTTAATAATAATTCAATCTTACTGAATCAAAAATATTACATTGTCCTCTAATTAATTTATTTTTATATTAGATTCTAGTAATTCTTATTTTAATTGTTAACCATTTATAATATTTAAGCCAGTAATTCAATTTCAAATTATTACATTTCAGGTTTCACTGATTCAGTCATTGTGGTTGATAGAATTGGATATATTCTGTTTTAAATTGATTCTAAGGCTGTGTTATATTTTAGTTTATTTAATTATTATTATTAGTTTTCAATTAGAAATTTTAAATGACTATTTTATATAACTATAATCTTATTCCAATCACTTAAGCAAATCAACCTTATTTTCTAAAAAATTAATATTTCGAGGTAAATAATAATAATCTGCTAAATTGCATAACATTAATGGGCTATTAGGCTATATTGATAATCGTTGTAAATAATTAATTGATGCCTTGTCTTTCTCACCGATACCAGAATATAAATTGCCTAATATAATAAGCAAGGTAGTAGTCACCTCTATTAATGTAAACCTATATTTTGGATTAATTTAATAACTTTAATCGAAATTATTAAATGCAGAATCATTTAGTTGTTCATTCATATAATACACACCTAGATTAACTTACTCATCTTACCTCTACATATAAATGCATAAAAACAATTACAATCTTTTTCTAAAGCTTAACCCATTATTAATAGTTTGATTAAGCCAATATATTATTTTACTTCATTATTTGTGTAAGCTCAAATTTAATATCAATTCAATAATATTCTTCTTCAGTGATTCATTAGCAATTCAAATATTTGACCTCGAAAGCCTTTCTAAATGGAAAATTATTAGCCCATAAAAACTTATGATAATTTATATAACAATTTCCTTTTTCAACTTTCACCATTCTGATAATAGCTTTGAAGGACTAAAAACAGAGGAAGAGATTACAACCTAAAAGATCTTTCTAAATCTATTACAAATGGTTAATAGATATTATCCCTAAATAAAAACAAATATTCATTTATTTATAAATGGCACTAGACGTTACCTAACAATTCTGAAACATTCTACATGATACAGATCGCTTTAGGCAATAACTAGCGATTCGTTATTACTAAGTAATCAACTTCCCACTCCTGTATCTTATCACAAATAGAAGTTTAGCAAGAGAAATTATGTAGAAATAATATAAAATATTCAAAAAATTGATATTATTTTTAACTTTTAGACTAAACTTCCCAACTAGATAAATAATTTGATTATTATGAAGTATGATAAAATAAATAAACATGATTATGTGGTTAGTTGTATTTCGACTTATCACACAAGTAGTTGGGTGGAGAGATTATTATTCTTGGTATTTAACCTTTGGAACTTTTGCTCGTAAATGTCCTGAATTGCATACATAAATGCTTGATATGCATCCACATGAATGTGTTTGTAAATATTTGCACTATAATAGCTTACGCCTTGATTTGCAAGGGTGTAACAGAAATATAAGTAAGAATTGAGGCAAATGGTACATAGCATTTATGCCATCCTAGATTCTAACCTTACCAAAAAGGATTGTATTGGAATCTAGCTTAAGTGCAATATTTTTTTTCCTGTGGATTCTAGAATTATGCTTAAACATTGGTGATGGAGTTGCTTTCTGATGGACATTATAAATTTTATTGCTAAAGTAAGTAAATTTATACATTAGATTTCTATGATGATATAAATGTGTTCTGTTTGATAATGTCTTTTTAGAATGGATCATATAAATGCTAAGTTTGTAAATATCCACATTATGGAGAAGGACAAGGTTGCTAGTTAGTGACTGGTAGATATGATTATAGTGCTATGCCTCCAATATGTAAATAATATATTTATTAAAGAGTGCGATTATTATGGTTGTCGATCATGTCATTAGGATGGAAGTTGTATAAATTGTCTTGAAGGCTATGTTGCTTATAATTCTACTAATTGTGGTTTTAGTAATCTATCATTATAACCTAGGTTGTTGGCCTTATTAATTTTGTGAACCCATAGGTACGAATTAAGCTATAAGATATTCAACCGCTTGTGTCTAAGGATATCATTATTATAATAATCAATGCATTCGTAATTAGATTATTATTATTATTTAGGTATTTATCCTTGTCTATAAGCCAAGCTTACGAATTCCGAATTCAATTGCACTTATTGCTTCCCAGGCTATCTTCAAAAAAAAGCGTTTACATCAAAAGAAATTTATCGCTGTTATTAATTGGATTGGGATTGTGGCTTCTCGAGTTAATCGTTGTAAGTTGATTATCAAAAATATGGTTATATATATTACTTTACAACATGTACTTTATGCGATCCAGGATTCTTTTATGACTAAAAGGCTAAAAAATGTAAAAGTAATATTTACATAAAATATTGTCTAGGAATTGCATAAAACTTTTAAATAAAATATTGTATATTATTGGATTCATAAGGAATTAATTGCATAGCTTGTTTGCCATCCTATGCATTACAATCAAATGGCACATGCTTATATTTACAAGGATACTGTAGTTCAATTTGTTAGACCTGCTTGGACACAAATCCAAATTATTGTACTTCTTGCATTGCTGGAGAAGATAAAATTGCATTAGATGGTATCTGCGTATGTAAACCAAAATATGGCTTGTTATAATAAATATGCGAGCCTTGCTCCACTGGCTTTTGTTTTGATTGCTAACCCGATGATTTTTATTCCTGTATTTCATGTAAACCAGCATCAAATAGAATAGTAGTTAATAAGGAATGTGTTTGTTAACCTAATTCATTTGATCCTGAAAATTTTGATCAAAAATGTATTGGTAGATTTGCTAAATTAATTTTAGTTTGTGATATAACATGTCAAAAATGTAATGGTCCATCATATGCAGATTGTACTGAATGTATAGAGGAAAGTATTTCAAACAGAATTCAAGTTGCCAATTTATGTCCTTGCAAATCTGGTTATGGCGAATTTGCAATTAGGGAAGCATAATGTGGAAGTATTAGATGACATTAATTTTAGAATGTCATCCAAAATGTGAAACTTGTTTTCAAGCTGCTGACGATACTGATAATCAATATTGCCTCACATGTATTCCTGGGCAAAATCGTGAGGTTTCAGACAATTTTAATTGTGATTGCAAAGAAAATTACGGAGATTTTGGTGTTTTGGAAGTTTGTGCACGTATTTTTATATAATTAATCTTAGTTTGCCATTATACATGTGGAGCTTGCAATGGTGTTGAAGCCACAAATTGTATACAATGCTCAATAAGTTCTAGTAGAGAACTAACAACTTTAGGAGAATGCTTATGTAAATAATCATATTATGATGATAATACAGGAAATATAGTATGCTAAAGTATGAAATTATTTTTATTTAATAGGGTGTCATAATTCATGTGTTACATGTGCAAACAGTATAGAAAAGGATGCATGTTTAGAATGTCCTTCAAGCAGGACATCTGTCTTATCAGGTAGTTACTTTGAATGTGTTTGTACTGCACCAAATACTTTTGATGACGGAAGCTCACTAGAATGCCAATAATGCGATCAAACTTGTCAAACTTGTTATGGTTCACTTTCTTCAAATTGTTTAACATGCGATAAACTATATAGATAGTCAGAATTATCATCATGTGTTTGTCCTCCTGAATATTATGATATAGGATAATTAGAATGCGCAAGTAAGCATAAATAAATAAAAAGAATGCCACTATTCTTGTTACAAATGCTTTGATGAGAAGGCAGATAGCTGTATTGTTTGTTCATAGGAGCTTAGTTTTAGAATAATAAAAGGTAATATTTGCAAATGTATTGATGGATATTATGAAGAGCCTGGAATTTCTTAATGTTAAAGTAAATATCTTAAATATTGCTTGCTAAGAATGTTCATATAAATGTGAAAAATGTGATAATAAACCAGACTAATGTTTGAGCTGTCCATTAAATTCGAAACGTGCTTTTGATCCTATTAAAGGATGTCCTTGCCCATCAGAATACTTTGATAAGGAAGATGAAATAAATTGTTAAAGTAGATTTAATATAAATTAGAGAATGTCATTTCAAATGCAAAACATGTTATGGTAAGGATTAAACAGAATGTCTCTCCTGTGATTCTTCTGCCTATAGAGAACTTTAAACTAGTTCCTGTTTATGCTAACCACATTACTTTGAGATAGAGTTTTCAGAATGTGGAAGTAACTATTCAATCTAAAATTAGCTTGTAGGGCATTCTGTTATGAATGTACATAGGATTCCTCAAATTGTACATCGTGTTATAGTGATAGATATTTGGTTGGAAATACTTGCAACTGCATTACTAAGTAATAAGGAGCTACAATAAGTATGTTTGAATATAATGGAATGATTAAATGCGAAAGTATAATTCAATCAATACATAGAATGTCACTATTCATGTGGAACATGTAAAGGAATATCTGAATAGGATTGCATCACTTGTATTGATACTGAGAACAGATTCTAAATAGGAAATACATGTGTCTGTAAGGGAGGATATTTCGATGCAGGATTGCCTATTTGTCAAAGTATTAATGGGTTATAACTAAATAGAATGTAGTTATAAATGTAAAGAATGTTCTCAGAACGCTGATAGTTGTATTTCTTGTCAAGATACAGAAAATTAAAAGTTTAGTTAATAAAACCAAAAGTTTAAAGTCTACACTAAAAGATTTCCTTGACGAATTGCAACAGCTTAAGATACCATATTTCAGGTTTTAATAAATGTTTATGCATGGAAAGATATTTTGAAGATGGATAAAATGAAGTTTGTTAGAGTATTTATTGATTCCTCATTTTTATTAGAATGCCATTATTCATGTCTTAGATGTAATGATATTGATACTAAATGTGAATTATGCTCAAAGGACTCAAATAGAACCTACGATGAACTATTTTTTTCTTGTAATTGCAATATTGGATATTATGATAATGGAGTTGAAACTTGTTAATAATGTCATTATTCATGTTTAAGTTGTAATTCTTAAGATTCTAATTCCTGTATTTCCTGTGTAGAAGTTGATACATCAAATAGAGTCTTTTATAATTAGACATGTAAATGCTTATTTGGATATTTTGACGATGGTTAATCAATATCATGTTAAAAATGTGATATTTAGTGTTTAAATTGTATTCAACAATCTTATATCTGCTTATCATGTCCCTAAACAAGAAAAATAGAAACTAATTGTAAATGTCAATAGGGTTACTATGAAGTTGGGGCATAGTATTGCTTAGAATGTAATTCAAATTGCATGACCTGTTTAAACACAGCAAAGAACTGTACCTCATGCGATTCTATTTAATTTAGAGAAATTAACTTAAAAACAAGAACCTGTGATTGTTTAGTAGGATTTATTGAAGTTGATGGAACTTGCTAATAATGTAACCAAAAGTGTGAGACGTGCTCTTAAGTCATTAATGAATGTACTTCTTGCGTTAAATATCGCTACTTGAAAGATAAAGATTGTATTTGTATTAATGGAATGTATGAATCAAACGATGATAAATAATGTAAATTATGTAGTAAGATATGTTTAACCTGTGTTAATTAAAGCGATTACTGTTTAACTTGCTCAATAGCTAATTTTAGACAATTTAAAACTGGAAATACCTGTGAATGCATATAAGGATATTACGAAAATCCAATTAATCAGAATTGTGAACAATGTGCAAGTTCCTGTTTAACTTGTTCTTTAATATATGATAATTGCTTAACTTGCAATACTAGTCTTAATTTATTTTTAGTTAATAATAGATGTCTATGTTAATAATCTTATTATTTTGATGCATAATCTAATTCATGTCTATGTAATAATTCAATTATAACCAATAGAGTGTAGTATCACTTGTTTAGAATGCTAAAATAGTAGTTAATGCGTATCTTGTCGATTAACAACCAGATATTTTGATGAAGAATCAAAATAGTGTTTATGTAAAAGTGGATTTTATGAACAAAATTAATAAAACTGTGCTTGTAATAATGTATTTAATTGTTATTAGAATGCGATTTAACATGTTAGACTTGTGAAAATACAAATACAAATTGTATAACTTGCACAAGTGAATTTAAAAGATAGTTAACAGCAAATAAGTGTTTGTGCATCGATGGCTATTATGAAGCAGGAATCGAAACGTGTTATAAGTGCAATAATCTTTGCAAAACATGTTAATTTTCCCCCTCAAATTGTTTAAAATGCTTTGAAGTTGAACAAAATCGGTTGTATTAGGATAATAAATGTTTATGCAAACCTGGATATTTTGAATAAAATACAGAGATCTGCTCAAGTAATAGATTTATATGATAAAATAGAATGCTCAAGTGAATGTTTAACCTGCAAAGGTTCAGCTAATCTATGTACAAGTTGTGATATTGATGCTAAGAGAATTGATCAATCAATTATCCACAAATGTCCTTGTATTAGTGGATTTTATCAAGACTAGGAATACATTTGTTAAAGTAAATCTAAATATGATAATAGAATGTCATATTAAATGTTAATCTTGTGTAAACTAGAGTGATAAATGTTTAAGTTGTAATTTCGCATTAAATGCAAATCGCAAACCTCTATCTGGTTAATGTGATTGTAAAGAAGGTTATTTTGATGATGGAACATAAATTTAATGCTAAAAATGTAACTTCAATTGTAAAACATGTGTCCTTTCAGCGAATAATTGCCAAATTTGCTAAAATAAATTGCGAACTAATCCACCAACGTGCAATTGCATAGATGGGTATTATGAAGATGAGTAATTCACTTGTTAAAGTAAATTTTACTTCTTAAAAAGTTTGTTCTACTTAATGCAATACTTGTGAATTTGAGCCCTCAAATTCTTTGACTTGCAAACCAGGAAGAATTGATAAGGATTGCAAATGCATAGATGGATATTTTGAAATTGGATAAATTATTTGCCAACGTATCAAATGATTATAATTTCCTTATAGAATGTGCACATTAGTGTGCTACTTGTCACTTCGATCCTTTAAATTGCAAAACTTGTAGAGGTAATCGAATTCAAGAGCCTTTTTGTATTTGTTAAACTGGATATTTTGATGACTAGTTGAATGAAAATTGTTAAAAATGTGATAGTACTTGTTTAGAATGTAATGTTAACGGATGTTAATCGTGCTTTGGAAATAGATTGCTAAATGATGAAAATGATTGTATTCCTCCCCCAAACTCAATTTCTTATGAAACTACACCTTGGTGTTCAAGTAAATTATTCAAATAGATTACTAGCTTGCCAAGTAGCAATTGTGAACGCATTTTTATCAGATGACCTTAGTAATATAATAATTCATTTTGATTTTCCTTTAAATCCAAAATCCTTCACTTCATAATTAGAAAATAATAAATGTTATTAATTATTTGAATTAGTATCTATGTAAACATTTGGTTATAATCCTACTTGCTTTATTAACTCATAAGATAATTAGGAATTATTGATCTAACTAGGAGAAAACCCAAACATCAATGTTGGTGATGAAATCCTATTTAAAAGTAACTCCATCTCTCATCTTGATTGCGAAACTGCCTTATAACAATTTTTCTTTACTTAATTATAATCACCAATCCATCTACTTCCTCCAAGAATTGAGTTTAATGTACCTCTTCATAAACTCAATCCCAATGGGGATAACTCAATTTATCTAAAATAAATTTAATATAATGGAAATCGAAAGCTAAATAATATCATTTGGACTTATGAATTGCAGTAAAATGAAGCTAACTCTGAACTTGCTTAATTCTTAGATTCAATTAATTTTAGATAAGAAATACATTTATTCATACCAAAGTTTACATTACCTACTAATGCAGCAGTGAAATTTAAGATTGAATATTAAAATTTTATTCATACTTATTCTTACTCTGAATTTAAAATATAAACTCATTCTGGAAAGCTTCCTTAAATTGATATAAAGGCAAAACCTTCTTATTTTGTTTATGAGAATATCAAAATTGGTGTTTCTGTAGGTAGTTTGGAAGAATTAAATGCAACAGATAAACCTAAGTACTAGGTCCATATTAATGATATTGATGTAAATCCTAAATCATCATCATCCTCAAAATTAAATACTTTATATTAATCTGATTCTTGTTAAATGGTCTATACCATGATTTAAAAATATGCTTTAAGCCCAAATTCAAATTATACCTTTCAAGTCACTGCAACTAATTTAAAGACATCTGAAAGTTAAGTATAAAATTTCACTATTGGTATATTATCGGCTGGATTGCTTTGTTAGTTCAATAATTAAGGATATTAGAATATTCAAAGAGATTTAAACCTCTAAATTTTTTGTCAAGATTTAGATTACACCTATAAATGGAACAATGATCCAGATTTGCTCATTTAAGTGGCTTGCAAGGATCTATTACGGAATAATAATTGTTAAGATGATAGAAAGCAAACAATTAATGTTAATAAAACTGAGACATTTCAATTCATAAGAAAGAATTCCATTTCTCCCTTTTCAACTCAAGAATGGACTGTAACTGCATCTAAATTTCAATAAACTTCCAAGTTTACTTTAGTTATTATTTATCTAGACGATGAATTCCCATTTTAGGAACTAGAATTCAATAAGGGTTATTTAATGAGAAAAATCAATAATTATGAAAAATTAAATTTTACATTTCTAATTCCTTTTGAAAAAAGATCTCAGTTATTAGAACTATCAATTGCAATTATTTATGACTACGAGATTATAGAAATACTTCAACCAAAATATCAATCACATTAATTCAAGATATTTAATTACATCAAAGAATTAAAGTTTGGTAATAATATCAATCTTAAATTTTCAGCATAATATACAAATAATATTATGCCAAACTTATAAAATTTAAAACTGTCTATCAATTTCCCTCCTAAATGTTCAAAATTAATTATTACTCGTTCAAGTGATTTAGCATTGACAAATTTTCTAGTAACAGCTGTTTGTGAATTATCAAATGATTCTCCATATAAATTTTAACTTAGGCTATTTTTGAGAGAATCAGATTTAACTGAATTTTTAAAAGGAATATCAGATAATTCCTTAACTTTTTTTCCATTTTAAGATTCAAATTAATTCTCAATTTAAACTCCTTCTTCTATGAACTAATCAAAAATTGGAATTTTGGTATAAGTTCTTGATAATGGAGGATCAGTAACTAATATTTTTGAAAAGATTATAATGAAGTCTGCAGCAATAAATTGCACATTGCTCTAATTCTAGAATTTGAATTTATAAAACAAGATATTATTGTTATTTGAAACACTGAATCAAAAATGTGATTGGTTGCATTCATAAATTTATCTTGATTTGCTATCAAATTTAATCTTACAAGATAATGACGAGAACACCCTGAAATTTTAGGCAGTTAAATTATATAAACAGCTTTTAGTCTTATAAAAAGAACCTGATAATCGCTTATTAAAGGAAACAATCCAAACAAGTTGTTTAGGTCTTAACTCAAACCATTTATACATTACATCAAATTCAACCCAATCTGAGGTTAATTTAACTCTAATTTTAGAAGAATTAAAGAATAATATTCATAAATTAGATTTAGCACTAAAATACTATATTAAAATGAAAAATTAATTTGACGACGAACTTAAATTAAATTAGTATATTTGGGATGAAGAAACCTTTTAAAAGTATGAAAACTAACAATATTTACTAATAACTTTATTATACTATCTTGATGATGTCTATTCTTACCTGTCTTCAATTAACTTAAAAAATGAAACTATTAATCAAGCAGTAAATGAATTATTAAGATTTATACCTTAGATTGCTGAAGAAACATAAAATATGCTAGTTGTAAATGAATAGCCATTAATTATTATTGGAAAGGAGATTGCTTGGTAGATTAAAAGAACAACAAAGGCAAAATTTAACTAATAATTTAAATTAGAATCAATACCAGAAGATTTTCTAATTGATTTTATTCAATATGAATCCACTTACTTTAAAACAAATCCTTTAAGATTTATTAACGATTTGAAATATATCTAAACTTAATTGAATGACTAAACGATATAAGTATACCCAGAACACTATTACCTAATAAATTTGAAAAATGCCTAACATAATAGATATTTATAATATGAAAATTTTTCCTCAATTTATGGCACAAAATTTGGATCCTATTAGATTTGCTAAAATAATACTGAATTATTATCGGAATAAGAAATTATGTGCGCAGTAAAAACCATCTCTGGAATGTTTTCATATTGTGATTTGAGTGAATTATAAAAGAAAAATACCATTGAGCTAACTTGTGAATGTAATAAATTTGGTGATATTTTCTTGATCACATCGACAAAATTTAATAAATTAAATAGCAATGATCATGAAGAAATATCGGATATTAATTTTGCTTTCACATATAAGGATGTATTAGCTTTAAGAATTGGTGTTGGATCATTATCAGTAATATTTCTAGCAATTTATATTTTTCAACTCAAAAAAGATTACAAAGATGAGTAGGATAGAACTGAAACTGAATAAAGTAGCTTGAATTCATAAAATGTTTAAGATAAAAATAATTATATGTTTCAGGGTTGTACAAACGTGTTCAAGGAAAAATTTTAAGTATCAATAAATTATTATTTAGTAAATCCATCAAATAATATAGTGATTTTATTATAGAGACAAATTTATTAAATTTAGTTATAGGATTTTAGAAGTTCTCTCTGAATTCAATCTACTCTTGACTTATGCAATGATTGAATGTTATTTTTTGAGTAATTCAATTCTTCTCATTTGTATTTTCATTACAGTAAATCCTTTTATAAATTTGCTAATGAGAATGCTTTTTAAGATACTAGAAGCAATATATAGATTCAGAAGACTTGCTGCTGTTGTTAGTTAACTTCTTTTAATCTTATTTTTGATGTCCCCCAATATTATCATACACACTTTCTATTTATTGAAGTATATATCATACTATTTTAGAATAAAAATGCATTCAGAACCATATATAGTTACCGTAATATTTTTAGGGAATATTTTAATTTCACAAATTCTTATTGAGCCATTTACAATCTATGGAAGAATAATTATTTATAGACTTATAGCATCTAGCCTCAAAAACAGGGATTTCAATCCTATGTTTCATTTAATACACTTTTTTGTAATGCATAGTAGTTTAGAGGAAATATTTGATGACTTTGCCAAGATTTGATAATATTATCACATACAAATATATAAAATACAGTCATTTTCATTTCATTAAGTCTATTGTATTCTTGAAAATAGCCAATATTATTGGTTATTTCTCTTGTATTAAGATTTAAATTAGTTTTTCGAAAATTTTTCAAATTCTTCAAGCACTATGTGAAATTTGAGAGCTCAACACAAATTATAAAAGCTACTATATTTAAGTTATTTTTTTGTCTAATTAAAAATTCTTACTATAAGGTTTTCTCATTAATTATAATTTAGAACAAACTAAATAAGAAATAAAAAATGGAACTGACAAGGATTATAAGTAATGTTATGATAATTAGCATTTCGTCAATTATCATTTGCTCTATTCTACTGCAAAACGTTGTATTAATTATTAAGTAAACCTGCATATTAGGCCATTTAAAACTTTTGAATTCAAATTAAAGATTGTAGTTATTAAAATTGATAAATCATAAGATTATATAAGAAAAGAATTAGTAGGTTATTATAATAAATTATTATGTATTTTTTAAAAGGCAATCATTATTCAAGCTTAATTTTACTATAAAAAAAATGAATATATTTTGACTTCAAATAGATCATTTTATCGATGGCAAATGTTTAAATTGTTTAGAGGGATGGGATTTTTTAGTTTTAAGTAATCAATGTTAACCAATTTGTGGAGATAATTTAATTTATGGAACTGAAGAATGTGACGACGGGAACTTAATTCCTTTTGATGGTTGCTTCAACTGCAAATTCTAGTGTGACAAAAATTGCAAAATATGTGAATTTGGAAGATGCGTTTAATGTTTTTTTGGTTACGATCAAAAATCTTAATATTTTCATCCTGTTTGCGGAGATGCATTGACTCTAGATCATGAAGTATGCAATGATGGCAATATTGAACAATTTGATGGTTGTTATAAGTGCAACAATAGTTGCCAAATAGAATTTAGATTATGTGTTAATTAATTATGCTTTTAATGTTAAGATGGATGGTAGTTAATTGGTAATCAGTGCTAATAAGTTTGTAATGACAATCTGTTAGCAATATTATCAATAGAATAATTCGATAATGATGATGATAGTTATTGTAGTGAATGTGTATAACTATGCTAAGATAATTGTATATCATGTCACACATATAATAAGATATATGCAATACTAGTTCCCATATCATTTGAAATAATGTCTGGATACTTATACTAAATATCACTAGCACCAATTCTAGATTTTCTAAAGATTGATTACTTCCTATCAAAACTAAATGGTGGTATCGTACTTTGCCTTTAAAAAAAAATGTATATAGTGAGTTGAATACATATTTCTTAATGAATTCCAAAAGTTGTTATTTTTCTATTTCGCTATCTCTTTTTTCATATTGTGTATTTTGTATTATCACTAGTTCAAGAATACTTTATTTGTTGAAGTGTTTTGTAACAAGATTTTGGGAAAATAGTAAATACTTAAGATTTTATAGGTTTATTTAATAGAAAATTATTATAAAATCCCTTCTTTTGAAAATTAAGTATTTATCCTTAAGGATCTTTTAAATGTACTATTCAATTCTTCATTAATAACTATTTAGTGCTCTTCTATAGTTTCCACATTACACATTTTATTCAGCATTTGACATATTTAATAGTATCTATGCCATCATTGTGCTATTATTTATTTTTTTCTCTACTATCAAACTTTTGTCAATAAGCGGCAGGTAGATTAAAGATATAAGGAAATGGAAATATTTCTTCAATTAAAATATGAATGGATGTTGGTCAAAAATTATAAAACATTTTAAATATATAGAGTGACATTTATATTTTAAAGATTGTAGCCTTTATGAATTACCCAGAATTATAGTCAATATTACTCTCAATGTCTTCAGCGATTTATTTGATTTACTTAATTAAGTATACTCCCCTGAGATGTTAATATGATTTCATTAAGCTATTATTTAAGGAGAGATTTCTTTTGATTATTACAGGATCATTTCTAATATATGGTTTCTAACTAAGCAATGAACTAGTCCTATTATGCGGATGGATACATATTGGTTTATCTTCTATTATTTTAGCGTCAAGTTTAATAATTGACAAGATAAATCATTTAATAAAAGCCTATGAACATTTTAAAAAACTAAAACTCTAATTTGAAATTAATAAAATGCAATAATGCTATAATAATCGTTTACAGAGATTTATTTTTTATGATTCTGAAATTCAATTAGTTTATGATAAGGAATCTAATAAATGATTGAAAATTGTAAATTTTGCTATTTCAGTGAAAATTATATAATATAATATTTAAATTTTAAAATAAACATAAAATAATAAATATAAAAATAGATGTTCAGTAAAAATGTAGAGCGCATAAATATATTGAATTTAATCTAAGAGTTAATATATAATTTATATTATTGATAAATGGTCTTCTATTACTTAAGTAAAATTTCAATAAAATGGAAGTTAAAAATAAAATTTTGAATATTTTATTTTCAATTATTTCTTTTAAACTACTATGCACTGAAAGAAAGTGCAATAAATAAAACACAGGATTGAGTTCCATATTTTATCATACATCTGGCTATTAATCTATAAATTATTATCCTTCCAAATAAAAATGGCTCTAAAACTACTTATTTGATTTTGTATCAAAGACTATTGCAATTTTTATTTAATTTTGACTGCATTTTTATTCTAAAATAGATAATTACATAATTCATTAAATTAAAAACACTTGTGATGAGATTAGGTGTCATCAAAACCAAGATAATGAGAAACTAGCTAATAAAGACAGCTATCCTTTTGAATCTATATTTGCTTTGATTATCTTATAAAACATCTCATTCTAAGAATGATTACAGGGTTGAGAATACTGAATAAATAAATGAAGAGAATTTAATTACTAAACATTAATACTTCATGGATTGTTAAAGTTAATGCTAAATTGAATTAGGAGAGTATTTCTAAAATTCTACAGATAAGCTTAATACTTTTATCCTTGTAAGTAAAAGGGAAATAGTTTAATGAATTTAAAATTATAATAAAGTAAGTTTACCTTGAATTTTTTTTTCTTTAAATTTATTAGAATTACCTTTTTATATCAAATTACTTGGAGGATTTAAATGATTTTATTCAATCTCAGACCTTTTTTACTAGGATTTAACAAAGTAGCTATAGAGATAAATTATAAAGAGCATGTCCAAATTTCTAAAGTGCATTTATTTAAGAAATATTTATATTTCATTTTAACACTTAAAAACTTTGTAGATGCTTGAAGTAGGATTTCACAATATTTATTACATCTACAAGTTAACTCTACTTTGTCATTACTTTGGATTTAATTTAAATTACATTTCTAAAATAGTCTTAAAATTGTTCTCAGTGCCCACTATTCATCATATTCAGATAAAAATCTTAGTAAATTTGCAAATAATAGGAGATGAACGATTTTCTTATACATTTTTCGATTATGTTAGTAATACTATTAGTAAACTGTAGTTTTAGAGTAATCTTATAATTTGGGCTAAATCTCAAAGGATTTGTTTTAATGAAATAGATTTAAATTTAATATAATCTTTAAAAAATTACTTTGGCTAGTTTTAGATAAAATAATTTAATCGAAAAATACTTTTAGTCTTCTTTTTTGTACCTTACCCTTTATATATTTTAGATGTTCAGAGAAACTTTGGCTTTTATCATTCCTACACTCATACTTTCATTATAATTTAATTTGATTTTAAATATTCTTTATTGACAAAGTTCAAAGAAAAACCTTGGTACGCCAAAAAGTGAGTCAAATAGAAAGGAAAGTAAGTTAACTATTGTCTGGGCAAATGAAAGATAACAATTATGACTAAATATAAATTCCTAAATTATTCTCTATAATCTTATCCTCAAAATAAAAATAAAGAAATAAGAATCTTGACACCAAAAGGATTTTGATAAAGTGTAGCTCACAATTAAGGTTCGTAGAAGAAAAATTAGGTCATTAATTCTGTCAAAGAGTCCTGGATAGATTGGAGTGTTAATTGGGTACTTATTCTTCTTAAGAATAAATGATATTAATAAATAAACAATATCTAAAGGATTTAACTTTATTGTTTATCTGATAAATTATAAATTTTAGATTAATTAAAGAATTTGATTCCAATTTGAATTTTGTTAATATTTATTTTCTTTATAATTCGATATGTTATTATTGTATCTATAATCTTTAAAATTCTGATCATTTTTTTGAAAATGAGAAGTTCTTTAACCATTTCAATTTAGGATATCCATTCAGCAGTTAATCTGCATTTCAGACAACTTGGGTTTTATGATTTTCTAAATTTTTCTCTAATAAGGCTTCAATTTGCAATAATAGAGTTCAATAATCCTTAAAATTTCTCATCTAAATTACATTAAATTGATATTCATTTTATCTGGTCGGCTTTATCACATTATTCCTATTCCCATCTTTTTAGTTCTCAACTTATTGTTTCTTATCCATATTAGATAAATAAGGGAAGATTAATTTCCTATTTCTTTAAATCGATTGCCCTATGTAACAATGTACCTTTTACTGTATTTTTCTGTCATTTAGATTTATATTACAAAAAAAAGTATTTGTTAAATAGATCAACAATAAATAATAAAATTCTACTTACTAAGGGTATTTTTAAATTAAGAACGTAAATTGGTGCTTTAAAATCAATACTTATTTTTGAATAATTCATCAGCGATTATTATATAATTTCCTTTTTCTCTTAAATCGACTCTTATTCTTGAAATAGATACTTTTTCCATAATCTCTTGTAAAAGATTTATTTATCAGTTCAATAATAATAAAGTTAAACATTATTGAAAATTTGGAAGTAAATTATAATATTAATTTTCTATTTAAAATAAAAGATTTGATTCTGTTTAATCTAAATCTGAACTATTATAGAGTTCATATAGAGATTCATAGTAATGAAATAAGGTAAGAAATCATGCATATACAAAATTTAATAAAAATCAAAATTTTAGAACCTTTTTATATCTGAATACATGAGGAACGTAATCATTAGTGTATTCGCATAAATATTTCAAAGTAGCTTTGGATATTGCCCTCACCACTCTAAAGAATACCTTATGAACAAAGTATTCAGCTATGATGCTCAATAATTAGTTTTGAATTAAATAAAGAATTTAAAGAATTAAAAAATAGAGAGTTTATTTTTAAGCAACTGATTCCTCCTGTAGTAAGACATTTCAGGGAAGATGAAACATTGGAAAGAGGAATATCATTTAAAAATACGGCAGAATAAATGCATAAGATAAGACAATAGTCAATGATGGAATAATAATAAACATTTATATATATCAATAAGAATGATTCAATTTACATTATACATCATAATTCTTTTGATAATTTCTTTTAAAAAGTATCAGTGAGATAGCATTAGAAAATATCACAATCGTAAGGGGATGTAGATGTAATTCAAAGATAATTATATAATTATCATTTCTTTAAACTACCGTTTAATTAAAAAACATAGATAGGAGAATAAATAAAATAATGTGAATTTTTTTTTTTCATACTTAAATTAAAAAGGATTTTTGATAGTAAATCTAAAATTTCATTAGATAGACAAATGAGCAGTAATTCAAAATAGTAGATTAATTCTTATTTTTCTGAAAACAAAATATTCTGCTTAGAAAGATAGAGTTAGTTATTCAGACAAACAAGAAAAAAAAAGTACTCCTAAGAAACTAAATCAGAATTAACCTTAGCCGATATTCTAGGGATAGTCTGTGATCGAAAGGTAAAATATTAAATTTCCCTAACAGTAGATTCTTCCTGGTAGAAGACTGATGATTATTTTCAAAATTAACCACTCTGATATTTCTTCTATTCACTCAGAATTTTTCCAGAAATTTATTTGTGGCTAACCTTCTCGTTTGCGATTTTTCTATTGTCTATATTTTTGTGAATTGATTACTAAATTGGTTCTCCTTTAATTGTGGCCCAAATTAATTTTCTAAATCACCAGATTTTATCAGCCAATACAAATGTTGTGATTTCAGTTGATAGGGGCAAATTTTTTATTTCACTCACAATAATTATTACAGCGATGCCCTATGAAGATGCATCAGGTTGTGGTTCCTTCTGGATTGAAGTTACCATAACAAAAATGAAATTTTTATATTGAGAAAAAGAGAACTTCTATTTTTTAGATATTATAAGACAGTCTATTGTTCCTTAATTATTCAAGGTTCATATTTGATGTTAATCTGGAAAATCATTAATTTAATTTTGCTTATTTATTGAAATTTTAGGATGTGAAATTAAAATTTTTTTCTCCTTAAGTAAAAATATTATTGTTATATATTTGTTCTAATAAATCATAAAATACAAAATACCTCTATAATTATTAGCTGAAGAGATTTGATCCTACTTTATTAATATATATTAAAATATTAGTTTTAAAATTTATTTAAAAATTAAAAAGAAAATTTACTATATTTAGATTTTTCTTATTAGAATGGAACTTTAAAGGATGGAGTAGAGTAAATTAAAAATCAATTTTAAATAAATTATATGATAACGAATTGTCAAATCATTAGATCTAACTAGGAAAATCTCATGTCATGTCGACTTACTCTATCTATTTGAATTACAATTAATATCAATCAAGGTCTTATAAAGGTAAGTATTTAGAAGTGCAATTTGAATTTTATGTTTTTAAAGTAGATGGTGATAATATGATGCGTCACATTATTTTATTGATTTTCTTAGTCTTTCATCTTTTAGAAATTATGGTTGATGTAGTTCCATCTTCACATGGTTTAGTTTATGGTTGACATAGGATTAGAGTAATTCCTAATGCGATTGTGAGGATTGCTCCCTTCGGTTTACCTATCTTAAATCTTCTACTTACAAGACTGGGTATGTAACAATCTGCTTACATTTTTTTTTATATCCATTCTCCACTCTACCATAAAAATCTGTTTAGAGTTACATTTTTTATTAAAAATAAAATAATATAAAAATGAATAATTTTATATATAATTTATATTGACTTTAATTTCAAAAATCATCTCAATTCTATTTCTAAATCCCAAAGTTTGTAATTCTCTGTCATAGATTAAACTATTACATAAAAAATTAAAAGCAAGAAAATCATTAACTATAAATCTATCTTCGATGAAAGCTATCTATTAAGTACAATGCCTGAATTAATACCTCCATATCATAGTCATCAACTGGATGAATTACTTACAATAATCGCACATTCAGATGCTAATGTAATAAAGGAACTTTAAATCAGAACATCAGAATGAGTTCAAGTTGCATTGAGAGATTTGTACAATAATTTATTAATTATCAAATTAAAATTATTGCATTAAAAAAGAAGCTTGATTAATAGAATTACCAACGCTAGATAAACTACCATAATTTAAGATAGTTTGAAGGATTATGAAATTAGCCAGAATTGAAATAATTTTTATTATTGCACTTAAATGATAAGTAATAGTTGACAATATTATGCTAAGCTAAACTAGTCTAATCAATAGAGTTGAATAGATTAATATTATATTACAATTATTAATTTGAATTATTTAATAGACCTAAGATATTATTTGATTCAAAATGCTGCTTATTTTAACAATAATTGAAAATGTTTATGGAACTAAATAATATCTGGATGAGCCAAATAAAGAAGATCGAAGGTCAAAAGTTATAAAAGAATAAGTTATCAGTTTACATCAATATTTTATTATCAGTTGTTGAGCTATGAAGGTTTTTCTAAAATGGCATTTTGGTAAATTTTTCAAATTTCAAACCTAAAAACATTGCAAATAGATAAAATATCTAGTTATTAGTTTATTAATCTATTTTATTGATTTGAAATTTATTAATCACTGAATTGATATTAGCAAATAATTTGGTTTATTAAAATTATGATAACTTAATTGATATTATAATGTAAAGTAAAGATGAATATAGTTATGTATTCACTACAATTACATATAGAATTAAATTGAATTGTCATTAAAAAAAGCATTTGTTTCCTATTAATTAATAGTAAAAGGAAATTATAAATTAAATGACTGGATTTGAATCCTTGATTAAGATTAAATTGATTTTAATATTATAAGTGAGAGAACTACATTTAAAAATTATAATTTGAATAACTAACAATATTATTATCATAATCTTATTGAAATAAATAGATTGCGCCATTATCACTTAGTTTTATTATAATAACTGTAAGATAAAGACAATAGGTAATCTATAATTATATTGATGATACTTATATTTCGAAATTTAGGTAAAAAATAGTGAAAGAGTTGATTAAATTTTTTGAGGTGAATACTCTCTATAAATTATGCACCTCTTAATTTAATTACAAATAATTCGTTATTAGAATAGGGAAGAATCAATATCCATCTTATAAAAGAGTTTGAACCCTCAATTGCTTAAATACAATAATTCTGAGCAGTAAAATGAATATTATCTGATGATACTGATTAAAATTCTATTTTGATTTAACCTTAATTATATTGCCCATCATCTTTAAATTTCTAAATATTAAGTAATTCATTCAACATATGTCATTCAAGTACTCATATAACATTTTAACGATGATTTGAGTCAATTAATTTGATAATACAAAAGCTCTGGAATAACAAAAATGCCTTTTCTAAATTAATGTAAGTGAAAATTCATAATAAACAAGAATTAATTGTATCCAAAACTTCTTTGTATTTTTAAATTAACAATTATTATTATTACAATTGAATGAGATTTTATTTCCCTTTAATATTATTCGAAAAAGAATTCTAAATCAAACTTGTAAATTTTTACCTACTTATAAATTAAACTTTTCTATCATTTTAAAAATGCATGGATAGGGTTTTGTATTTTTACAATAGACAAGAGTCACCCAGTTCTTATAATTTATTTCTGTTTGTTATAAATTACCAAAGTCATGTATTTTGAATTAACATTGCTTACAACAGGGGTAACTGTCATGTTTTTAAATGAAGGATTATTCAGCAATCTATAATTTTATCAACTTATCTCTGTAGTCAAATAGTTATTTGGAGGCTCTTTTCTGCTTGAATTAGCTCAGCCCTTTATTTTCAATAAGGATATTTTCTTCTTTTTCTAAATTATACATCTTTCAAAATTGATTTTTTGAATAAATTTAAAATTTGTACATATTGCTTAGAACTTAACTATCTATCATGAGATTTTTGAAAGATTCGATCTATCTTTTTCACTAATTCACCTATTAAAGCAATTTGCCCTAATACATTACCATGCTTATTTATAGAAAGCTTATTGTCGTTAAAATATAATAAGTCATCTTTTTTATAACTTCAGTAAGAAAAATTTTGTTTTGAATGACTTGTATTCTCTCTCTGCCTTTGAAAATACGGACTGCTTGTTCTCTGCTTCAGAATTTAGAGCGCTTCTTTAAAAGCTACAAACAAGGCTTCCCCAACTTAACACATTGATTCTATTACAGGTGTCAATTACTCTCTAAATACCGCAACGAATATTCAATTTATTTTGATGAAAGAGCTGCTAATATTTCAAGCTGTTGAGGGTGGGGTTCCAGTATTCTTTAAATTCTGTTGATTTTGTTCTGTTTTATGGCCATCCACAAACAAACCCAAAGCTAGCCAAAGTTATGCAGTTATCCTATGTGTAAAATGATCATTTCTAGTTTTTATCAAAAACTCCTTTATTTTTTTTTGAAGTGAGTATAAGCGCTATAATAAAATCATCAGTCGTTTAGCTATTTCTCTTCCTTGTTTTCTTGGAATTTATACTAATTATCATCACTCACTCAGCAGTCCATATACACAAAAACTATCTAAGCTGGAGAAAGCCCTACTATTTTGACATCTGTATTCTCACTCCTAAATTATGTTTACAGGTTTTTTCATGAATAGTTATTAATCTAAATACAAGAGAGAATGAGTTAATATTGTGCCTATAAGGTTAATTTTATGTTATTGTTTATGGCTAATATAATAGCTGTGATAAAAGCTATTTCCTTTTTTAGAAATTGGAATGACCTTCTAACAAGGAGGAAATATCATGTTTAGAGAGATTTATGTCTTTAACACTCAGGCAAGTGATGTGAAAAAGCTAGAAGGACTTCTTTTTACAAAGTTTACAATAATACACACCTTATATATTGACTCCACTTCAATCACACAGCTGAAGCAGATTATTCTGGATCTTCTCTTTTAAATCTCACATATTTTTTTTTATTGTCTGGCTATTTCGTTCTATTGCGTTTTCTTCAGTTCTGCAAGTGTTTCTTAGAATAAAGATGAATGTTTTTAGCTTTTTCAAAAGATATCCGTTCATTCTCTTAAGTTTTTTTTTTGCTTATATGAATCTATCATATCTATGAATTTCTTCTTTTGCAGATATCTTTAAGCTAAGCAAGGGAATTTTCTAAATAGTTGGAAAATAAAGATTGAAAACCGTTATTAGCTATGCATTTTGGTCAGCCCCATAATGTTGTCCAGAGTAGGGTATCAGCTGATGACGTTGTAAAGGTACTTTATGAAATAAATTTGATAGATTAATTGTTTAGTATTGTTATTATTTGGTTTCACATAAAACTGAAATTGTTGATTAAGCTTTTGTAAATTGCCCATTTTCATCGAAAAGGAGAAGGTATTCAACCTAACTATTGAGAGTTCAAGCTAGATACAAGCATTTACCAAAAGGAAACCTAATCTCCTTTTTAAAATCACCATAGGTTATTAAGAATAAATATTGTTTAATAATTCTTACATATCTTGCTTCTACTACTCAATTTTATTGCTTGATACACATGATGTTCATTTATATGTATAAGTTAAATTAAAAGTATTAATGAATTTTATTTCTCAATAAAAAATTT
Organism: Paramecium octaurelia; assembly: GCA_905182995.1. Classification (NCBI taxonomy): domain Eukaryota; phylum Ciliophora; class Oligohymenophorea; order Peniculida; family Parameciidae; genus Paramecium; species Paramecium octaurelia. The sequence goes on from CAJJDP010000107.1 coordinate 367,751, forward strand.
AGTGAAATGATGAAGCTCTTATCCTCATATAAAATCATACCTTCTGTCTTTTAAGCACCACATGGATAAGTTAATTATTATCCATTCGAACCAAAAGGCATTAGGTGGGGAAAAGATGAGAATGAGATTTTAGAAATGCTGTTGAAAAGGAAAAACACTTTAGATAGAAAAGAAAATTTACAAATTTAATGATAAAATCAGATAACCAAATCATGTATCCAAGTTGGACAAAATCATTATAATAAGAGTTCCATTACAAATAGAATTATAGGAGTTGGTAGCTCATTGTAGGCGTTTGAGACTAATCTTAAAATTCTTTTCATATTAGACCTAACCAGATTTTTCAATCTAATATCCGAAAGTTATCCTTGTAGTTCACTCGATAAGCTCACGATTCTTTTACATTTTCATATAAAAATTGATTTAAAGACTGCAGGAATAAATTTTCTGGATTTAAAAAATATGCTTTTAAAGATGATTCCACATATCAAAATGGCCATTTAACCATAAAGGACAATAGAACCGAATTTTTTTGTTCAAGAAAACTCCTAATAGGATATATCTCGAGCTTTGATTGAGGATTTTTCTGCTAAAATGAATAGATGATAGAAATAATATTCATCAAACCAGCTATCGAGAATTTGGACTAAATCACCACTTATCAAGTATTTTTGCATATTTCACCCATCTCAAAGAAATTACAACCTTTAGCTATTACTTTTTCACAATAAAAAGGAACCTTCAGCAATTTTTTAATTTACAGTCATTATTTTAGTAGATCAATCTACTATTCATCATCAAATTTATTATTTAATTGAACAGAAATTACCATTTTTTGAGAGACTATTTAAGAAATTNTAAATAGTTGGAAAATAAAGATTGAAAACCGTTATTAGCTATGCATTTTGGTCAGCCCCATAATGTTGTCCAGAGTAGGGTATCAGCTGATGACGTTGTAAAGGTACTTTATGAAATAAATTTGATAGATTAATTGTTTAGTATTGTTATTATTTGGTTTCACATAAAACTGAAATTGTTGATTAAGCTTTTGTAAATTGCCCATTTTCATCGAAAAGGAGAAGGTATTCAACCTAACTATTGAGAGTTCAAGCTAGATACAAGCATTTACCAAAAGGAAACCTAATCTCCTTTTTAAAATCACCATAGGTTATTAAGAATAAATATTGTTTAATAATTCTTACATATCTTGCTTCTACTACTCAATTTTATTGCTTGATACACATGATGTTCATTTATATGTATAAGTTAAATTAAAAGTATTAATGAATTTTATTTCTCAATAAAAAATTTAGTGAAATGATGAAGCTCTTATCCTCATATAAAATCATACCTTCTGTCTTTTAAGCACCACATGGATAAGTTAATTATTATCCATTCGAACCAAAAGGCATTAGGTGGGGAAAAGATGAGAATGAGATTTTAGAAATGCTGTTGAAAAGGAAAAACACTTTAGATAGAAAAGAAAATTTACAAATTTAATGATAAAATCAGATAACCAAATCATGTATCCAAGTTGGACAAAATCATTATAATAAGAGTTCCATTACAAATAGAATTATAGGAGTTGGTAGCTCATTGTAGGCGTTTGAGACTAATCTTAAAATTCTTTTCATATTAGACCTAACCAGATTTTTCAATCTAATATCCGAAAGTTATCCTTGTAGTTCACTCGATAAGCTCACGATTCTTTTACATTTTCATATAAAAATTGATTTAAAGACTGCAGGAATAAATTTTCTGGATTTAAAAAATATGCTTTTAAAGATGATTCCACATATCAAAATGGCCATTTAACCATAAAGGACAATAGAACCGAATTTTTTTGTTCAAGAAAACTCCTAATAGGATATATCTCGAGCTTTGATTGAGGATTTTTCTGCTAAAATGAATAGATGATAGAAATAATATTCATCAAACCAGCTATCGAGAATTTGGACTAAATCACCACTTATCAAGTATTTTTGCATATTTCACCCATCTCAAAGAAATTACAACCTTTAGCTATTACTTTTTCACAATAAAAAGGAACCTTCAGCAATTTTTTAATTTACAGTCATTATTTTAGTAGATCAATCTACTATTCATCATCAAATTTATTATTTAATTGAACAGAAATTACCATTTTTTGAGAGACTATTTAAGAAATTCGTATCTAAAATTGAAATATTTGTGTGGCTTGTGGGGTTGAACTATCTAATTGTCTAATTACAGAGATTTTGGGTTACTTATTTAGAGCTAATTACCTTTTTATTCAGTAGTTGCTCTGAACTTTGAAGGGTAGCAATCAAATGAAGAGAATTAGTTAACAACATCAAATTAAAAGTATGAAGGACTACTGCTTTAAATAAATTTATCTCCAGACGATATGGAGCATTCATGACAATTAAGAAAAATACTACACAATCATGACTAATGAGCAATAAAAGAAGGACATTTAAAAAATATGTTTAAGGAATGTATGAGCATTCCAAGATTATTGAATAAATTGTTCATAAATCTAGTGAATAAACGAATTATCTAGTGAAAAATAGATGTCCTAGATAAATATTAAGCAAAGATATTGCATAATATCGAGTTTGAATATCTTAAGATTTGCTATTTCTTAAAGAGAACAGTCTATTTGGTATAAGCCTTTTTCTAAAGTTAGTCATTATTTATTTTGGGTTTGACATAAGTCTAATTTTGGTAAACAAAAAGAGTTTGTAAGTTATAATAAATAAATCCTAAAAGTAACTTGTGCTTTTGGCAAGAAAATCTAAATGAAATGTATATTTAAAAAGGTTGATTTTATTTAATTCTGATTCCAAAGCCCTAATACATTGGCGATTAAATATATTTTTAATTTGTTAAATAATAAAGGAGAAGCTTGTAAAATCTTTTATACCTACAGCAAGTCAATAGGAGAAAGAATTTAATAAATAAGCTATTTAGGATCAATTGAACCTGCAAACATAATAAAATAACTGAAAAGCTGCTTTTTTTAATTATTTCTGATAATTTTGGGAAGCCATTAATAGAAATTTCTATAGATCTAATTTAAGGATAAACAATCTGACATAAGTATAATACGAACCTTTTAAGGAAATGATAAAGCGCCAAAAATCACAATATCAATATAATGGTGTTTGAGAAAATAATTGAAATTGAAAATTACATAAGACTATGATAAGTAAGCACTAAGAGCTTTCTATAAAGATTAATTTAATCCGATTGTATAACCTTAAATGAATACTATTGTGCTAAAATGAAAAAGCTTTTAAATCAAAAGAACTATGAATTGATCTGAATGTTATGAAACTCTACCTGATTATTTTGAAATAAGTCTTGGAATTAATAGTTATGTAGAGATTATATCAATGACCCATCGCCAAGGTGTATAGTTATTTGAAATAATATCACCTAAGAATTATTCCGAGATTGTATTTTCCTTTTTAATCTAAAAATCAATTTGAATGCCATTTGCTTTAAAACAATTTGCAACAATTTCATTGTAGATCTAATTTCCCCCCCCCTAAAAAGTATTTAATCAACTTTTTAACAATATTTGGAAAAAATTAGTCCTGTAAAATCCAATTCTTGACTTGCTTGAATATGAATTATGTTAACATCTTAAATAAGTCCTATTAGGCATATCAATTACAGCTATCTAATTTCTCTCCTATAGCTATATTATTTTACATACTTTATTCTTTGCCTAAATTAAAAGGTACTTTGCATATACTAAAGATAAATGTTTATAAATACATTTTGGTTCGTTTACCGCTGATGCATCGAGGATGCAGATGCCGTAACTTTTTATAGGTTTAGATATAAGGGATAATTATAAAAAGTATTAATGAAATAATACATTGAAAATAATCCTTGAAAAAATTTATTGAAAGAAATATTTCAAGATGTTTTTGATATGAATTGTATTTTTTTTCTTGCAAAAATGTCTATTAAAATTCTATACTTGTTTAGATCTAATCAAACCTTTATCTCTGTTTTTTAAGAATGATGTACTCATATTATGAATTCTTGATTTTCAAATGTTATGAAAAAAAAATTTAATAATTGATTAAAATCTAAAATTTATGTTGAACTTTTATTCAAAAAAATAAAAATATTAAGTGTTGACAATTTCTAATAATGATATGATAATCAATGAAATTTTTATCGGCATTCAATGTGGTTTTCTAAAATGAAACTTCCTTTAGATTAAAATAAGTATCGTAGATCTAAGCCTAAAATATTTTAAAATTTTCCTTTCAAGATTAAAGCACCTTAACCTTCTAAATTAGGATTTTTGGAAATTCGAAGAATGGGAATATTGGATGAAGGTAAATAATTATGAAAATAACTAACATTTTCTGGAAGAAAGTTAGTTTATGATAGTTGAGGTGACAATTTTGTGAAAATATCTTTATAACATTTATCTGATTTTAAGATTTGCTTGCCTGTCTTAATATCCCATAACCAGATAGAATTATCCAAATTACTGGATGCTAATATAATACTATCAGAAGAGAAGTTTATTGAGTTAATATAACTAGTATGACCATCTAATTTGGCTTTTTTTTCTCCTGTCTTAACATTCCATAAATTGATAGTGTTATCGTCACTAATAGATGCTAATATAGTACCATCAGGTGATAAACTTACTGAACTAACATAATATTTATGTCTATCTATCTTGACTCTTAATTATCCTGTCTTAACATCCCATAAACGTATTGAACAATCTTCATCATAAATTTAATACCTGCCACCAGATGCTAAAGTAGTACCATCAGTAGAGAAAGAAACAGAATTAACGCCATATTAATGTCCATTTAATTTTGCTTTTTATTCTCCTGTCTTAAAATTCCATAAACGAATAGAGTTATCTTCACTACCAGAAGCTAATGTACTACCATCAGGGGAGAAACAGACTGAATTAACATAATATTAATGACCATTTAATTTGGCTTTTTATAATCCTGTCTTAATATCCCATAAACAAATAGAATAATCCGCAATATATTATAAATAGCCACTACATGTCGCTAATGTAATTCCATCAGGAGAGAAACAGACTTAATACGCTTAATATTAATGTAAATCAAACTTGGCTTTTTATTCTCCTGTCTTAACATTCCATAAACGGATAGAGTTATCGCCGCTACCAGATGCCAATGTGGTACAATCAGGAGAGAAACAAACTGAATAAACATCACTCGTATGACCTATTAATTGGTTTTTTTCATATCCTGTCTTAAAATACCATAAACGAATAGAATTATCACTACTACCAGATGCTAATGTAACACCATCAGAAGAGAGACAGACAGAATTAATTTAATTTTAGTGACCATCTAATTTCGCTGTTTATTATAAGGTCTAAACATCCCATATACGGATAGAATAATCATGACTTCCAGATGCTAATGTATTACCATCAAGAGAAAAACAAAGCGCAACTACATCACTTTTATGACCGTATAATTAGGCTTTTTATTAACCTGTCTTAGCATTCCACAAACGGATAGTGTTATCGTTACTACTAGATGCTAATATAGTCCGATCAGGAGAAAAACAGACTGAATGAATTTCAGCAGTATGACCAGATAATTTGGCTTTTTATTATCCAGTTTTAGAATCCTGTAAATAGATAGAGTTTTTATCACAACCAACTGCTAAAGTAGCACCATCAGGAGAGAAACAGATTGAATGAACTTAACTTGTATGAACTGATAATTTGGCCTTTTATTGTCCTGTTTTCACATCCCATAAAAAGATAAAGTTATCTGAAAGGATAGATGCTATTGTTAAGCCATCAGGGGAAAAACAGATTGTAAGAAAACCATGACCTTAGTCAATAAATTATTGTTTTTGTTGTCCTGTCTTAAAATTCCATAAACGAATAGTGTTGTCATCACTACAAGAAGCTAGTATTGAACCAACAGGAGAGAAGCAGACGGACATGACATAACTGCGATGTCCATTTAATTTTGCGTTTAGTAATAGTGTCTCAACATCCCATAAATAGATAGAGTTATCCCAACTACCAGATGCTAAAGTAGTACCATCGGGAGAGAAACAGACCGAATAAACACAATATTAATGACCATTTAATATAGCTTTTTATTCTCCAGTCTGAACATCCCATAGACAAATAGTCTTATCATCGCTACCAGATGCTAATGTATTACCATCAGGAGAGAAACAGACAGACATGACCTTTTTAGTATGGCCATCTAATTTTGCTGCTTAGGATCCTGTTTGTACATCCCATATGCAAATAGATTTATCTTCACTACTCGATGCTAATGTTGTACCATCAAGAGATAAACTGATTGATGTAACTCTTTGAGTATGGCCAATCAATGTGGCTTTTTGTTTTCCTGTCTTAACATCCAATAGTCTAATTGAGCAGTCAAAACCACCACATATTAACGTAGTACCATCACGAGAGAAACATAGTGAATATATTGCATTTGAATTACCATCAAATTTTGCTTTTTGTAATATAGTCTTAACGTCTAATAAACTAATAGACATATCATCACTACCAGATGCTAACATAGTACCATCTGGAGAGAAGCATAAAGTATTAACACCAGATGTATGAACATATTATTTGGCCATTTAATTACCACTTTAACTATCCCATAAAATGATAGATCTATCTTAACTACATGAAGCAAGCATAGTTCCATCAGAAGAATAGCAGACTTACATGATTGGATATTAATGGCCGTATAAATTCTATTTTTATGTTAATGTCTTAACATCCCATAATATAATAGTGTAATCCATACTACCAGATGCTAATGTATTACCATCAGGAGAATAACAGACTGAAATAACATAATTATCATGACCCACTAATGAGACTTTTTATTCTCCTGTCATAACATCCCATAAACTGATATAACCATCAATACATCCAGATGCTAATGTAGTACTATCAGGAGAGAAACAAGTTGAAAATAGATAATGAACATCAGTTACAAATTGATTTATTTCCTCTTATGTCTAAACATTCCATAAACGAATAGTCGAATCATCGCTACCAGATGCTAAAGTATTGCCATCAGGAGAGAAACATACTGATCTGACGTAATTACTATGTCCATTCATTTGGGCCTTTTGTTATCCTTACTTAGCATCCCATAATCGAACAGAGTAATCTCCACTACCAGAGGCTAATGTTTTACCATCAGGAGAGAAACAAATCGAGATGACATAACTGCTATGACCATCAAATTTGGCTTTTTATTATCCTGTCTTAACATTCCATAAACGGATAGTGCAATCATCGCTTCCAGATGCTAAAGTAGTACCATCAGGAGAGAAACATACTTTTCGGATACTATCAATGTGACCATCTAATTAGGGATGTTATGATATTGTCTAAATATCCCATAAACGGATAGAGTTATCATTACTACCAGATGCTAATTTAGTACCATCAGGAGAGAAACAAACTGAATTCACCTCACGAGCGTGACCATATAATTTGACATTTTATTCTCTTTTTTTAACATCCCATATGAAAACAGAGTTTTCATAACTTCCAGATGCTAACTTAGTACCATCAGGAGAAAAACAGACGAATCTAACTAAATAATTATGGCCATCTAATTTTGCTGTTTGTTATCCTGTTTTCATATTCCAAAAACGGATAGAGTTATCATAACTACCAGATGCTAATGTATTACCATCAGGAGAGAAACAGATTGCATTTACATATCCAGTATGACCTTCTAATTAGTGATATTGTTATCCTGTGTTAACATCCCATACACAGATAGATAAATCATAACTTCCAGATGCTAATTTAGTGCCATCAGGAGAGAAACAGACTGAATAGATTTCAGCAGTATGACCATATAATTAGTGATATTATTATCCTGTCTTAACATCCCATAAACAGATAGAGTTGTCTTCACAACCAAATGCTAATGCACTACCATCAAGAGAGAAACAAACTATATTTACATCATCAGTATGAACTTTTAATTTATGAATATGCTTTCTTGTTTGAAGGTTCCATCTATATAGAAATTTGCCACTATAGGACGCCAACATTATCGCATTTGTTGAGAAGCAGACTGATTTGACATTCATTTCTCCTTATAATATAGACTTTATTTTTCCTGTTTTCACATCCCACAATCGAGTAGAATTATCATCACTGCAAGAAGCCAATAACTTACCATCTGGAGAAAAGCAAACTAAATTGACTATATCACCATGACCATTCAACTTATTTAACTCATTTATTCTTAAATTCTTCCATTTACAATTAAATAATTTTGCTCCATTCAAAACTATTCCACTAATAATGACATCGTCAAATTCAGAGCCACTTAAGTCACATTTGAAAAAATTAGCTCCTATTACTTAGGTATTTTTAATTTTAATATTTTCAAAATTGTGATACGCCATACTAACCTTCATTTCAACTAAAATATTTAAAGAATTTGATCCACATCTTATCAATTTCTCATCTAAAGCAGTAAGTTGAACTAGAAATTTTAAAAATTCTATTATTTCCTGATCATAAGATATTTTCATGATTAGATGCTTTCTCTATTCTTCTTATTCATTTGTAGAATAATTCGTCTTGTTAAAATCAAGTTCGCAAATATTTTTAATAACATCAGTGATATACTTAATGTTTGAATATTCTTTATTTTTTTTTTGACAATGTTTTGAAAGGTAATCTAGGCAATTTGTGATTTTCTCTTTTTTGAAAACAGCAATTGTCTACTTTAGAAGTTATACATCAATTGCTTTTGATGAGGCCAATACCTTATATAAATCACCTTTCCATTAATATACCAATGGTTCAATTTAACTTGGTTGAATACTTGCGCATCCCATTAGAAAAATAATTATTATGAATTTCTATTATATTGTTACCTTATATATTACTTTTTCAAAATAAATTTATAACAAAAATAAAACTGAGAGAAACTATTCAACTCATTTTTCAAATAGTATTAATAGTTTGCATACTTTGGTATATTAATAGTTTTTCAATTTTAAGAAGAATGTAGAAAAGAATATGGAATAAATAATTTGCTTCTAAAATTAATCCAATGGGCTCAACATAAACGTTGTTAATTCATTAAAAATAATAGAAGTTATATCAATATATAAATCCTTTAAAAATGCATAAATATAAGAAATGCCAAGGAATTAAAATAAATCGATTAAAAATCATTTAAAAAAAAATTTATTTAAAATCAATATCATTATCCTTTGCATCATCTAAGTAGTACATTGAAGTCAAATTATTGTTCTCTATTAATAATTAAATGATAGTTATTCCCTATCTAAAATTAAGTTTCCTCATGAAAATTATCATTTTAAAACTTATTCTGTGAAAAAATACAATAGTATCTTAATTACATTAAATTAATTAAAACTTAAACTACTTGTGTCGGTTTTTCCTGCATTGGTAAAATGTGAAAATTCAATTTATATTTCATTTGCAGGCACCATTTGTAATTACAATTCTCAAACCTAATCATTTATTAATAAGTGAAAATCAAATAAAATTTTTAGTACTATGGATTTATCAGCGATACTTAAGCTAATAATCAAATAAAATCTTCATATTTTATTTTTAATCAAAATATTGACGAGGGAGATATGTTAATATTAATAAATGTAAAATTACAGAAAAAAGTTCATGATATTCTGATCTTTATGTGATCGAATTCAAAAATCTTTATTAATTTATGATTTATGTAATTGAAAGAAGTTTGAGCTTAATAAAGGTCATATCAATTTTATTAAATATCCTTTACTTAGAAGGAGAGCAATACTTTCAAATTACTCAGATTTATCAATAATTAGATAATATTTAATCAGAATATGAATTAATTATAATTATATTATAAAATTTTTGTTGTTAAATGATACTTCATATCATAACTTATTATGATTCAAGGTGGGAAATCTTTCTTCCTTAACATATTGTTTAGCTTTTACGCATATCGCAACCAGAATCTTTTGAAAATGATAATTTGAGGTCATCTAATGTAAAATTCAGTAAATTTGTATTTTTGGAGAATGAAAAAATCGCAATACTTAATGACAGAGCTCGATGGCTTTAAAAAATATCTATTTGCTTTAAAAATGTTTCTTAAGGTATAGGGTTATTTTTGACTTGTAAGAAATTCTTTGTAGCAGATTTTTAGTTTCTTAAATTATCAGTTTACTATGAATTATGGATTTCAGAATATTCTACTTGTGGAGCTGTAATAAATCACTTAGAATTAGTTCTTGAACCACATTTGAAAAGAGTTTGCTATAAATCCTAAGACTACCTCTTAAAATTCTTTTTTTTTTCTTTTCAAAAGTTGAATTGATTATAATTTAACTATGAGAATTTGCAGTTGAAAATATTTTTAAAAAGTTAGTGTATAAAAGATAATTGAAGTTGATAATATTGATTTGAATGTAAGAAAATCTACCTAAGGTCCAACATTATAAGAATAGGAAAGTCAAAAGGCAGTATCTGTTCAACTCTAAAACAAGGGCGTAGCAGTTTAATTAAATCCTTAGAGCCTACGATAGAGATTAAAAATATCTATAGTTTTTCATGAAAATTGTTTGGTTACTTTCCTCATTAATAGTATCTACAATGGTACTTAACGAAGGTATGTTAGAATGATAATTAGGGAGCATTCCGGTTAAAGATTGGAGTCAAAAATTTACTTATTTTGAGTTATGAAAAGGCTTCTTTGGAGTACTATTCAAGAATTATAATTTTAAAAATTATAAATGTATGGCAAATAAAAATGAAACTCTAAATAAGCTTCATCCTAATTTTAGTATTCTATAAAATTTAGAGATAAGTTTAGACCCTCAAATAAATAGGATTTTGATTAATTTTAAAACCAAAGAGTTTACATTCTAAAACTATTCTCTATTTTCTGGTGATATTTCAACTAATAAGCTTCTCATTATTTTTAATTATTCTTTCTGTAATAATTTAACCATCAGTAACACATTCTAAGCCATCTTATTAATGAATCAATCACCATAAAATCTTAATAATTTGGCAATTTATGGCTTAAAAGTTGATTGTAAACCAAATTTAAAATACAAAATAACACTTGGACAAAGAAATAAAAGTTAAATAAAATAGTATTAATTTTTTTAATTGCTAAAAATATTAGTTTTTGTGTTCATTATAATTATAGATATATCATTTACTAAATTTTTTTGATCCCTCTTTGTGGTAGTAGTTTTACTTTTAAGTCAAATTGGGATTTTGTGGTTTCAATCTGAATACTGTCTTGGTTTATCTTTAATTTAAGGGAGTTCTCAATTGATATCAAACTTCAAGCAGCCTGTTATTTTCTTTTGTTTTTAAATTTTCTAAAAACACAAAATCAGATTTTCTTGTGACTTTTAGCCAATTTTATATCTAAAAGTACTCATTTTTTGAATTTTTTTTTTTTGAGGATATTTTTGTAAAATCTTAATAACCCTCAGAAGATTAGGATTATAATAATCAGCTTCATCCTCGAGTAAATACCACTAATTAACCCTCTATAAAATCAATTAATTAAATCTTTTAACAGTCTTTTAGAAGGAACTTAAGTTTTATTATTGCATCTAAGGTTTATAAATCCTTCAAACAAAAGAGAAGGTAGTTTCCCTATTGTGTAATAAATCGGATTCAGATAAAATTTGAGTGTTTAGTTATTGTCAAATTAACCACCGATTCAAAACTTTATTAAGTTAAATTTCAAAAAACGGGTTGAAATATTTGATAGAGACATATAAAATCATATGACCATCAGAATTTAACTAAATAACGTGTCTTATTTTTATTTTTATAACCTAATTTATTATGAATTCTTCTTTGCCAGAAGATGAGCAAGATTTGGAATATTTTAAATTAAATTAAAGATTCCTTCTAAAAGGAAATTGCAATTTGAATTACCAAAATAGAGAAGCTAAAGTTATATCTACTAATGGGGAAATCATCAGAATGTAAGAACCTTAATTATTCACAAGCATCAGAAGAATCTAAAAAACTGGATAATAGAAAGCCATTTGGTAGGGTGAAACTTTAAATACCGTTGGAGGTTAGTATATAAAGATTAGATAAATATTCCATACTTTTAAGAAAATTGAAATAATTGTAGGGAAAGGGTTATTCAAAAATGACAATAAGTATTAACCATTAATATATATTTATTAAAGCCCAATTATTCTAAGTCAATAATTATAAATAGCTTCTTTTAATCTTGATAAATATAATAATACTAAATGCTAATGGTTTCTAATTCTGAGTGATCTGAATGCGTTTCATTAAGCTTTTGTTACAATATTAGGATGCATTTTACAATTAGAATTAAGACACAAGCCTATTATTGATTAATTTTCATGTTATTTGTATATGTATTTAAAGATCTCCACTTTTATTCAATAATTATAAAACAATACTATAAAATACCAACTAATGAAGGAAACCAGAAATTTAAATTTATTGATTCTCTCAATATATATTTTTGAAGCATTGAATCAAGAATACATCTGATTATGATAATAATTAAACTTTGTTATAATTAGATATAATATCACATTGGCAAGGATAGAATTAATGCTCTCAGCTGAGAATTCTCAGTAATCTTTAATTTTCAAAGGGATTTAAAAGAAATAAGGGATAATTGAACTATGATGATAAATAAATTATTCTGTTTTTCGAATTAAGGAATTATTTAGTAGTATATAAAAAATATTTTGGTTATTTATTTTTAACATAAATAAGAAATTAACATTTATGAACAATCTTTCATATAAGCTAGTATTAATCAATAGTTTATTTAAAAATGAGATTGGAACTGGTAGAATTATCTAACAATAAATGGAATAAATTCACAAGTATCTAAAATTTCATAAATAATCACCTAACTAAATGAAAACTGGTAGCTCTATGTAAATAATTCTGAATAACAGAATGCAATAATTGAATAGATCAAAGGGAGAAAGTTGAAAAAACGTAGTAATTAGAAGTTAAATTCCTCAAAAATTCAAAAATTTGATATTATAAATCGAGTCATTATTTATTTTTTTTTGGTAAATTTGTATAAATAAAAGATTCAAATTCAAAAATACACATCCTTCATTTTATAATAAACTAATTTAAGTTGGAGAAAAGAGAATTGATTCAAACTAATATGCGATATATTATTAAAACAAGGCAATTTTATTTATTTCGAATTTTACATTAAAAATTGAGAAACCTGTCAATTTTCCTTAATCTCATATCAAAGGATATACTTAAAATTATTTACAAAATAAAATAATTAGGTGAAATTAATAATTATTTATCAAAACTTTTGTCTTTAAGATGAAGTAAACTATTCAAAATTTCGCAATATCGCGTAAAACTTTTAAGTCAATTTCATAACCAAAGTAACTTAGGTATTTCAGGTAGAACCTGTGATGATTATGCAATGTTAAAATTCTAATGAATATTATTTTGAATTCTCATAAATAAGATTGATTATGGAGCATTCTCATGTAATTAATAGTATTATCTATCTATTAATTGCTTACTATTCAATAAAATTTATGATCTTTAGGAATTATTTTTGAAAAATTATGAATAAATTCATTTAAAAATCGGGTATAAATAAATTGACCTTTAATTTTTTCTCTAAGAAATATTTTGAAACCAATTCATTCATTTTTAATTATTTTTAAATTGATTATTGTATGGAAATTTGAATGATCACCGTAAAGGCAATAATTACCCACTGAGAAAAAATTTACTTCTCACTCACAAGAATTGAATCTTTTGCCTATTTGATATTATAATCAAATGCTAATTATGTTATAGAATATATTTAAGAAGTGATTTAAATATTTATATTTTATAATTTTTGGATTGAGATATCAAGTATATTGCTTTTTCAAATTTTAATTAGGTGGTATGGATTTTTGTTAGAAGCATAACTTAGTAAATAAAGATAATAAACAATAATATTCATGGTTTAAATACTCAATTTTTTGCAATATTTATATTAGATTTAATTAATATCCTTTATTTATTATGTTTTAATCTAATATGATAGAATTAGAAGAATAACTCAATTTTAGCAAAAAAAACCATAAGCAACCTATTCAAATGGTTATACTTGATAAAAATTTGAAGAAAGAGGAACATCTTTTATGTTCTATTTGCCTGGAAGTTTGAATGAGATACTAAATAATTGGATTTAAAAAAAGTTCTCTAAATTAGAGAAGAAAACAAAAAGAGTTAAGTAGAAAATATCTATAGATTAATTAAAGGTGATGTGGAATTGGTAGAATAATTTTTTAACGAACTCCATAAATTAAGGTACTTCTTTATTTTATAATTTGATGAATTGATGATATCAAAATTCAAAAGAGTTGAGCAATAGTTTTGATGCTATTGGATTTGATAATTCAAACCATAGCTTCTTTGATGAATTAAATAACATAATAGATATTAAAATTCAAAATTAATTCAACTAAGAATCGATCGTTAATTAAATTACAACATTTAATAATTCACTTTCTAAAAAAAGTTAATTTGAAATTATCAACTCTAAAGAACTAAGAAATATATTCAGAATGCTATAAAATATTGATCAATTTAAATTTAATTCATCATATGAAATTAATTGATAATTCAATTAAGCTATCAAAAGATGTTATGCAATTTCTTTTAATTAATCTTGATCTCTTATGATTTCAGCCTCTGATATTGATATTTAAATATGGAATTTTGAATAAGGTAAAATGAATGAGATTAACAAAATTAGTGGACATACTTTAACAATAATTTCTCTTTAATTTAGCAAATTTAGCAAGGATTGCATCAGTAAATTTGAACTAAATAATTAAAATACTAAGAAAATTTATAAAATGAACTAAGATTAATTCAAAATCCTAATGATGTAGATATGAATTTGTCTCCAATTTTTAAAGACAAAATAAGAAGAATTTAATTATTGTTCGGCATGAATGTCATGGTTTTGTGATTAAATATCAAAAGAAGGAAAATTAACAATTATCACGTAGATAACATATGAATCAAACTTCCTTTTTTGAGCATTAACAGATGATGGAAGATATTTGGTAACTTGGAATAAAGCTGGACTTAAATTTAATATATATGAATTTTTAATTTAATTGATATAATGTATAATAATTTAATTCTTAAAGCATAAGATTAATCAAAATTGAAATTATTTGTGCTTTTGAAATTATTTTTGAATCTGTAAGAACGATCGATATAAGACCTTTAGTCTCAAAGCATAGGATCTTTAAACTTAACAACTATCAAAATCTAATCCATTACAAAGAACAATGTATAAATTAAATTTCTCCTTTATTACAATCTGTTAATTTCTTATATTTTAGGAAACAATTTATTACAATTACCATAAGAATAGACCATTAATCGATACTGATAAAAAATGTTTGTGATATGCTAAACTTAAGGAATGAAAATCTGATTACTCAAGAAATTACTCGTTAATACTCCTTAAAAAAAAACCAATCTCTAAAAATCACTCTAGAATTGGGTTCTTTAAAAATGATATTAATGATTCAAGAAGTTGTCAAGCCAGTTTGAACCAATATTCTTCAACAAATTTGTGTGCAATACAACATAGTATTTTCTTCGCATTTTGTAAATTGTAATAAGTTTACCTGATTAAAATTTTCGGCCACCAATAACTGATCTTTGAGTTCATATATTATCATTTACAGAAACCAAAATTATATTTCTGTCAACAAGTAGTAGCGAAGTAATTGAGCATGTGATAATTTTAACACAAAAAATTCAATCAGATAGACAACTAGATTCAAATATTTAAATAAATTACGCCTATTCAGCTCTATCTTATTATGAGTCAATCTCTTAAGAATACCAGGGTGATTATTTATAACTCAAAAATTAGGATAAATAAGAAAAAAGATAAGGCTGCTTTTTATACCTATCAACTCTTTAGATATTGGTAAAAAGTATCAAAGGCCATGAATTTGATAGTTTTCTCTACAATTCGAAAGATCTCTTTACAAAGATTCTGCTCATTAAGGTACTGTAAAAATCATTTTTGAATTTATTGATCCAATATTAAATTAATAAAAATCATTATAACAATTAACAAATTAGAAGCATTGATTCAGTACTGAATAGAATCATCTGATAGTGAGTTTTAAACCACAATTGAAAATCACAATTTTTTGAATAACTCACTAAATGGCCTTAGATTTAATATCTAATTTTGAAAGATCATTAAAAAGTAGCAATTCCTATTGGTTATTTACACAATTGAAAGAAACTTTCGATTACAGAATGAGAAATAGAAGAAACCTATTTAGATTTCATTTTAATGTATATAAAATAGTTAATAGGCTTTATTGTAGATGCAATTATTTTTTTTCAGATAGCGTATAATTTTCTATTGTGGTATAAACCCTTATGAAACTTTTTTCTTAGCTTAATTGAAATTTGCAGCTGCTAAGCTAGGAATAGATGAGTATAGTAATTTTAGGGTATAAGAATTCAACAATTTAGGGTAGGCAAGCAATGTTTGTGTACCACAAAGTAGATATAAAAATCTTTGTTTGTATAAGCTTCAAAAGCACATAAATAATTTGAAATCCAAATTTACAAAGCCAGAGAAGAATATTTCAGCTAATCAAACTATCCTTATATTAAAGGGAGTTAAAGCGCAGATGATTTAATTATTTAAAGTAGACAATTTAAGATGCTTTATGAAGTGTGACCTCTACAATCAGATCTTCCATAATAATAGAGAATATGTAAATTTTAGTTAAATTTGTTGAAAATAGACTTTTGGTTGCTGAAAAGGGGTTAAAACGATAAATAATTATCAAAAGTAAAACAAAATTAAACATATTGTCTCTTTTAAATTCTTCAAACTTTGATCAATTAATTATGCACTTTGGAATATCTGAATACTTAAATGAATATATGATATTTGTATGATATTAAATTGTTTGATGACTCGTCTTAGATAAGAACAAATACAAAATTACAATGTTAAGCAAATTTTTCCAACATTCCAAATCTTTATTCATTCCAACTAGAAATCATGAATGACCAAATAATTTCTTCTGGCTGATATAAGTGTTATACGAGGTACGCGAACAGATAATAATTCAATTATCGCCTCTAGAAAATATAAATGCATTAGATTGATCCATGAATATTAAGTTATCAACATACACTAAATATTCATTAATGAAAATTATTTGCTTCAATACTTTCTTGCTGAAATCAATAATTTTAATGCCATTATTACAAGCGCAAATTATTATCTTGTTATTATCGATTATTTTATTGCTTAGCATGTTGTTGGTTATGTTATTGAGAACTTCGGTTTCCTCCATATTTTGCCTACTAATATGTATATTTTGTGCTTTCATTTCATAAATGATGTGATTATTATTGTATTATTATCCCATTAATCGCATATTTTTTTGATCATTATAGCTAATTTAATTGAAAAAGATTTCATGAATATTAATTTGTAGAGGCATCAATATAAAATTAACAAATATTAATCAATAGATGATAAACTTAGACTTTATGAACTAACCCAATGAATATTAAAGGGTATTAATTCTGATTATATTGACTTTTAAATACCATTATGAAATATTATTAACAGAAAGGAATATAATTGTTAATATTTAAAAATTTAACTTTAAATTTGAGTTTTGCTATACGGAATCGTTATTTGTTTTCAAATTACTTTCATAAGTTTAATCTACTTTGAAAACAAAACTTGATTAATTTTAATAAATTCAAAGATTTTGAATTACATTGATTATGGAAGAAATTTCTTCTCAATATTTTATATTTAAAATTAATATTAATACTTTAATCAAGGTTGAATAGAAAAATAAATATGTTTAAGGTGTCATCTAACAGAACATATTTTGTCAAAAGATGATTTTGAATGAAACCAATTAAATTGAGTTCAAATTTCTCTTAAAAAACACTTTCATCAAAACATAATTCTTTCATTAAATCTAATCAGTGATCTTAACTAATGTGCATTTTAAAATACATTTTTTACTTAAATAAGTCAAAATGTACCCTGTTAAAATATGAATTTTAGGATTGTACATAACTTAGGACTTCAATGATCAAATAAATAGTGTATATTTGTCTATTTATAGAACATGAATATAGTTTGTTAAGGACTAGAAATAAATTGAAATTACAACAGGAAAATCGTTATCTTCCTCCTTTGCCTTTTAATGTTTTATTCCATTTGGAAAGGTAAATGGATATCCAAATTTTTGTTGATGTCGTTTTTATTAAAATTAGCAACTTAAAATATTTAAATTACTTTCGATTTCTGACGAAGAAAAGGTAAAGGGATAAGGAACTTTAATCGTACAGGGAAATACCTATCAAGTCAAAATGAAAATTTACCTTAGAATTCCCCTGGCTTTGACAGACACTCTTCATTATTAAGAACCCTAAGTGGCCATAGAATTGAGATTAATACCGAGTCAACTCAGCCAAATTCTCGTCAATGCTGAAGCTAGTTTATCAAAATAAGTGTGAATAGCCGATATTGGAAAAATTTATGAGAGTATAGAGGAGGTTTATGTAGACATGAAAAGATTACATAAGAGCTGATATGTTATGTACTGATTTTCCCATAAATCCAAATACTATTTTCAGCAGGTTAAAAAATTACATCTATTGTTTTTTATTTTAATATGCTAGTATACTGCTTGCCATTAAATGCTTGTGTGCTAAATTCACTTTGCACTTGATAATGGTTATGGAAAGACAGCTGATAGTTTAGAAGAAAGGTCTTCTTTTAATCACGAGCAACATAAAAATTTCATAAAGATGATGCCAATTTAAATTAACTATAATACTAATTTAGTGTTGATTGCTGGAGATGTGATGTTGGAATTTTAGTCTCAAGAAAATCATATATATATTTATAAGATAAAAGGTTTTTACTTGAGCTAATTTTGCACTAACTTATCAAATAAATAATCGAATTTATTAATGTTTAGCATCAAGATTAAAAAAAAGGTTTATATTGGGGATTGTGTAAGTCGGGCAAGAATTCTGAATCAGCAAATATTATAGTGAAGCAATCAATTTTCCCATTTTCAATTAAGGATTCTAATTCAAAGTTATTTAGAATTATGGAATCAATCTACTCATCTTTGATATAAATATTATATGGAATCAAGTTTCTAAAGCCAAGGAAATTATATAGACGATGATAATTGCAATATACTGATAATTACAATAGTAAAAATACTTATATAATAATCTCCTGAATCTTACTATAGTCAAGTATCTTGATGACTTTATGAAGTCAAAGTTGTATATTACAATGAAAAAGACTGGGTATTATCTAAATTATTCTGAAGAACTGAAATCCTATATTTTTTATTAAATAGAACAAATATCCAATGATTATTTTAAGTATTATTTACTCTACTACTAAAGATAATATATTGATGATTATTTCTAAATAAGGAACAGGTTCAACATCAAATGGACTAGTCAACTAATCCTCTTTTCATAAGCAATTTACATTAAATTCGAATATTTTATTCTGAGCAATCAGAAATTGCTTTGATAAGAAAAGAAATGATAGTGTTTAAACTAATAATAATGATAAAATAATAATTATTTTTAATCGATCTAAATAAATTAGAATTCTAACATACAGTTGTTGAAAAAGATATCATTTAGTTTGAATTCTTTTAATATTAATTCTTTTTAACCAACTTGTTATGTAGACATATTTTGTGATAACAGATTAGATGAATGCACTACATGTACTGCTACCAAGCTTGAACAATAATATGAACCTAGATTCCTTCTAAACTTATGGCCCTACTAGCTGCTCTAACTTAGGAGGTCTATATTTTGGCCTTTTGTCTTAAGAAAAACTCTTTACAAATCTTATAGAATTTTGCAATACTGGCATAGCATTAGGTGAAACAACTGAAATTTTTAGATGTCAGCCTTCCGCTACCTTAAGACAATTATTAAAAATCCATTCATGTACTTATGGCTATGATGGAACATATTGTTCACTTTTTGATCTTTCGAGTAGGAAATATTTAACCTATGCTTCAGGAAATAGATATGTGTATATAAATATATATATATACTTTTGTTCTCTTATATTTTATTTTAATTGGACATCATCGTTCAAACGATAGTTCAATACGCTCTTACAGACCTAGCAATTTATTTTTTTCCAAGTTTATATATTCTTGCTTTTCTTGGATATATTCTATCCCTTGTGCATCCTATTCTTAGGCTCATGATCGTGAATTAGGATTTCATATTAGCTACAAAAATAGAGCAATTTCATTGTAGCTGTTTTTTTGAGAATTTTTCGTATATAAGAAATCGCCCCAAGTACAAAATTTGGCAATTTATGTTTCATTAAAGAGCTGTTTATGTTGCATAATATTCTATTCTGTGTTAACATAAGAAATGAGACATTTTTCTACATTATTTGCCAGAACAGCAATAAGTTTATACCACTATAATCGAGGGACTTTCAAAGCTTTTATTTTCATTTTAATTATTATATAATTCTTTCATTGATTATTACAAAAAAAACTCAATGGAGTTTTTAAAACCAAGCTTCAATAATTATCATTAACTTAAATATCTCTGAGTCAGTTTGATATTCAGATGCACCTAATAAAAACTAACTTACTATTTATTTTATTAAACAAATTTTTAATTGAAACATTGAAATCATCAAATTAAGCTTTAAAATATCTTTGTAATTCAGAAGAATTTATAGCTTTAAGAAAAACAACTAGCTATTTATTTTTTAAACCTTGATAATAATAATAGAACTGTTTCATTTCGAATTTGCTAATTATGGATTAAAAACTTATGGAGGTAAGTAGTTATATAAAAAGATGCTATGCCAATAATATTTTGGATTATTCTTGAAAGAATTTCTTACAATAGAATTAAGGCAGATTTATATTCTGCTAGTGTGATTTGTTATATTTATATCTTGAAGATTTAACTTAATATCAATTAGATGATTAATAGCCAAAAAAGTTTAACATTAATAAAGTTAGGTGTTTATATTCTCAATTTTTGTAACGTAAATTCAAAGGGAAAATATTATTAGTAAAAATTGATGAGAAGTTTTGAAGTAAAATTGTTAATTATTAGAACCTAGTTTAAAAAAAAAGATAAGGATTTCAAAATGGAATTCACCTGAATCATGAATTAGCTTTATAATTTTTGCTAGTATGTAAAAATATCAAGTTATTAGCTTATTAAACTCAGACTAGTATTGCTTTATTATTTTATGATATGTATCTTTATAATCTTCACATGGAAATTAAAATTCTATTCATATCTATAAGAAGAGATGCTTCATATAAAATTATTAATAAAATTATTTGATCCATAATTATTATCAATCATTGCAAATAAATTTAAAAGTGAGTGCTTTTAATAGAGTATTGAAATCTTTTGGAAATTATTTCTTGAATGAAAGAGGTAGATTTGAGCAATAAAAATTATTTTCTTATATTGCTTCCTAAATAACAGTTGTATATGATATTATTCATTCCCAAGCCCATAAAGATGAAATTCTAATTAAATATTCTTTATAATTAGATAAGCCTTACTAGCACTTAGTTTTTGACCTTATACGCATTTTGATTATATAATTGGCTTAATTTTGAACAAGTCATCTCTAATTAATTAATAACTAAAGCTGATATAATTTTTACTGAAAGAATAAAGAAAAATATCCTCATTAATTTAAAATTGGAATGCAATTTGCAATCAACTTCAATTTATTTGCTGAATAATTAGAAAGCAGTATTTTTGTATTTAATCAAAAAATTTACCAAGTTTCAGTTTTCATTTTAGTAAATTTTAGAATGAAGTTAGCCTAGACCTCAATTTCACTCCTTTATTATTCTATATAAAGAATTCAATCACCTTTATGGGAAAATACGATAAGAAAGTTTTGGAGTATCCATCAATCAGATTGCATATAATGAATATATCCTTCATAGGATGAAACAAACCACCTGTCTGTATTTAGCTTAGGTCATCAATTGCAATTAGCTGGATGAGCATCAAATATCCTATTAATCAGCTTCATCAACTGCAACTCAGAAATAAATTATTCGTGATCAAACTAATTCGCTTTCACGCTTTTCATCTCATTGCTGATACCTTCTATTAGATTCGTAATGTATCTTTATATTTCATATATCATCACTCAAAAAGTTGCTTGTAAAACGTTTTTTTATAAATTTTCCTATAAATGAAGTGCATGTTAACTTCCAAGTTTCTTTTTCGGTCAATATGTAACAGTTTACAGACCTTGATAAACTAGTTGCTATTCTCGCATTCTAGCAATTCTATTAAATGAATAGATTTGCAGCAACCCTTTATACGATTTTAGTATGTGTGATGGTTTTAGGGTGTGTTTTACAGATAAAGAAATGATATGGAGCTAGGAGAGGTGTCAGGTTTAGATCTTGGTTAAGCACATGTTGCTATGTTAATTCGTTATTTGAACAACATAGCATTGCACCACCATTTTTATTGCCACCCAAATTCCAGAAACAGACATTAGATGTATCAAATATGATAGCATTGTGCAAAGGGATTTGCCTTTTTAATGACATATCTTAGTGTAAAGTAATCCAATTAGGCAACTTTGGAATAAAATTACTGTCAATATCTTTCTGATAATTTTTCAAGTGTTACTTGAGTCATTGAATGTGATGCTGCTTCTTATACCATGAAAGACATTTTCCTTGTTATATTGATGACACATAAAACTAATATTAATTTATGATGACGAATTCTTATTCTTTATGCAAAGCATACTGATTTTACTTCAAGATAAACTCTAGTTATTAGGATTTTATAAGCTACATCTTAATATCAGTAAGACATAGCTTGATACTAAAGGTCTAATTTCCAAATATATATATTTAAAAATGATAATCGCTAGCTCACCCTTTGATTCATCTGTAATTTTCAGATTTCATAGGAATGCCTTGGAATAGTGATATTATTGCAAGGTTACTTTTCTACTTCATAAAATGCTCCTTAAATTTCTTTAGTGGAATGAATTCTCAACTCGTATGTTCTCCAATGTAATGAATGTGCCTTTAATTGTTTTTAATTTAACACAATTTTAGCCTTCTCCTATATTTGTTTAACATGAAGCCACTGTATCTAAAGCTACTTTTAGTTTAGCATCAACGTTTATTCAATGTTCATGAATTATATGAAGTAAATTAAATAAGAGCTCATATCCTTTTCGAACATCTTTTATTTTTATCAATTGTGCAAGCTATTAAATTTAGTGACCCTAACAAATCTCCCATTTCAACATGATTAATCATTAAAGTCAGAGTTCAAATTACAGTAATGGATGTAGTTACAATTTCAAATAAGTTGCATTTTATTTCTGTCAATTACATTATAGAATGCTAATTGAATCAAACTGATGCAGAATGAATCAACAATTACATCAAAAGTATAAAAGACCCAAGTCCATTTTTCCTTCAATAATATAATAGAAACTATATAAGTAGAACTGGCATAACCAAAAAAAAAAAATTATTAAGTGACCCATGAAGCTTCTTAGTTGCTTTAATACCTTGGTGCTTTAGCCTTGTATAAAAAATATTCTAGCTATTAAGAGTAAGTACCATGAGGAAAAAAAGGATCACTTCATTCTATTTTCACAAGTGGCTTCCACATTTTGAAGTGCAATACATTTAATTTTGTTGAAATTTATAAAACCATGATTCACCAAGACTGGATGGCTTAATTATATCATGTCACATAATTTGCAGAAAGAATATAAAATGAAACACATAGTATAAATATTATCAGCCTTTTAATCAACATTAGTAACAATTTCATCAGCTAACAAAAACATGTATGAGAATATCATTGATGGATGGTTGTTATTGGAAAATCTTTGATATACATATATATTCGACCTTGGAATTGAGTACTTCAGTAGAGTTTATAATATTCCGAAAGAAATTTTATAGTGGATGTGAAAAAAAAGAAAGGAAAAAACCAAAAATAGAAAAGCAAAACAGTCAGTAAGTTTTCATTAGGGCAATTTAATAATACCATACTATACTATATGAGAAATTCAACATACATATTCTTAAACTGAAACATCCAGTACATAGTAGAAATTAATGAGCTATTGCAACTTGTATGACAACAAGTTTAATAGAAGTCACATTGATGAATTGGTTGGTATGTAAGAAGTAGTTAGCAGCACCATTTATTCAAGCCTTTGATGTACCAAATAACGAAAGAAGGGAAACATCAAATTTAGTTTGCTTATACATTCTTTTGAATGGGGTACTTAAACAGCATTTATGATAAATTCGTAACATCACTCTAAATGCTTCTATTATGATGTTAAAAAATGGCTAACAGAAAAGTGAAGATAAATTTGCAGTATTCCAAACTACACATATAACTACTACTCAGCCACCATGAGGTTACTTTAATAAGATCAATATTACACTTTTACTGGATCAGTGCATCTGATGGCAAATGTTGCAATTTAACTTGGATAAGTTTAATACCGGCCTTTTAAATTATAACTAACTGTTAAAAGGAGAATACTATGTTAAAAATCTCTTTGTATAAATTTGCAAAAAAATTCTCAATAGATGAACAACAATTAATCTGGAAATTAAGCTTATAAAGAATCACACGGCAGTTAAATAACACTTTGGATACCCTTAAGGAAAGTAATACCAGCATCAGGGTATAATATTTGATCACTTTGGAAAATTCTTAACATATATAGCAACACTAAACAAGTGGTTAATAACCTTGACATATAATTTGCTTTGGATCTCAAAAAGATCCAGCTGGTTATGGAAATCTATATTTTACTACATTTCTCTACATTATTTGGCCTCATCTCTAACTAATAATATTAAAATGCCAGGATAAAAGTTGGATGATTAACTTTGTACTACTTTAAATTTAATTATTATATAATATGTAGCTAAAGCATGCAAACTATGTTGATTTGACTGTTCCTTAAGCTTTCTATCTTCAAATAAATGTGTTCATAATTTTGATAACTGCCATCCTTTTCCCTTATTTGTATTTATTAAGGGTTAACATTTTGATTCACAATTAAATACAGGACAAATTACTAAACATCGTTACTTACATCTTGAGTTTTAGTCTATAGGCTTAATAGAAAAAGGATCTCCTTCCAAATAGCACTCTTCTTTTTATCAAATGATAGGCTTATTAAAATGCTGTATCTCTCAAATTATAATCTTTGTTGTGCTTTTACTAATGACTCTCATTCAAAACTGGATGCAAAAGTATTCGAAGTGCAAATTTAATTTTAATTATATTTTATCAAGAGATCCTCACTAGTCTTTATGGATGCTTGACTTTTCAATTTTGAATTGTCTATTTCCCAAAATGTCAAGAGTATATTTATACTTTGTAATTTTAAATGCGCAATTATAGTAACTTTAAGAGGATATTCGTCTAAATAACGGAGGAATTTCACAACACCATCCAGCAGAAATATTTAACCCAAAAATTATTATTACTTTTAAACAAAATTAAATACTTATTTGATTATAACATTCTGTTATGCGTTACTGCACAAAAACTGTATTATTCCTATGTAGTTTAATCAGCGAAAGCATGTGTTAATTTTATAGCAAAATAATCACAGAAATTATTAGTTTATCTTATGGCAATTCATTTAAATATATTCCTTATATCAATT